>JAYKKI010000095.1:1415000-1710000 GCA_039881145.1 Druceiella hillmani | reverse complement strand
TAAAAGCTGGTCTTGGGATACAAAACTCGAAACTCACAATTGACGTAAAAAATTGCGATCTGTTTTTATTGTCCTCCGCTTTTTTCCCTTATGCGGACATGAGGGAAACTGACTTTTGTTAGGATGAGTATTATGTGTGAATATTATGTAATGGTGTAATTTGTGAAATAAAACTATCTACTGCATGACATTAGTATAATTATTGCCGAATGGGGAGATTTTCCACTGATTTCCTTTATGTTGTTTCTTACTTATTAGAACTTGTACACTTTAACGTAATTATCCACCTAAGCTTAATACCGAACGGTAATAATTTATGTTGTCACTTTTCTTCACTTAATATGTTCTGTTTTGTTATAAATATCTTTAATGAATATTCTTTTATCATGAAGACTCTTATCTTCTAAATAGAGACGCAACTAGAGTATCATTCCTTTTGGCATTCGAAATTAATCTTAAACGACACATTGCCAAAAATTTGTCTGGATGTTTTTAAAGTTAATCACTCGGATCGGTAGCTATTCCATACACTATGTTTTGGAATTTAAGATATAATATGATGGTGGAATACAAGGTAGATATGATGTCAATTTATTATATACATGGCAGAAAATACCCATATATTCAAATTTTGGTTCCAGCGGTAGTTACGGAACTATTTCAAATTGAAATAAAGGATTGGACTGTTAAAAATCTGTTATTTTAGTCACATTTAGAGAAAAAAATTAAATATTTGAAATAACCTTCCACGCATTCTTCAGCTGATACACTTTGCACGTACTTGACAATATACTTACAAAGCCTGGGTTATCTCAGAACCGGTCTTCTATCCAGACACTTCACAAGTGTATAAGGGTGTTTGAATGTCTATTAACTACCTAGATATGGTCTGATGTTTTAAAATCATTGTCATAGAGATAATCATATTCTTGTGTCTTTGACAGTTTTACCAAGACATTACAATATTAATATGCTCCTTCGTCGATTTAGTGGTCGCGCCTATCTTACAGCATATGATAAGAGTATACTATACTCACAGAGAATTAAAATTAATAGCTATTTATGGTTCCATTAAAGTCTGTTGTGATGTACTCATCCTGAAATTAATGTGTTTTTATGAAGTGACAAATAACTTACGATTTATCTCAACAGAATTATTTGTTTTCCAGCACCCAATCACCACCGCCATCATGCCGTCCATGGCGCTTCATATTAACCCATTTTCTAGGACTCGTAACTCTATAACCTGAGGACCCACATTAATACTTCAGTCACAACTTCCTTTCAGGTTAGATACGTTACTTGACAGGCAAAAGGTCATCAAAATCCATCCAGTTGAAAACAAGTTACAAACAAACAAAAAACATTTTCTTTTAATCGTTAAAAAGAAGATAGTTAATATGCGGCAGTGACTAGACAATATATTGTTTAACAGAAGGCAGAATTATGTACCAAAATGATGGAAAAAACAATACAAGAATAGGTAAATATCCCTAAATTTACTTTTTCTCTATACAACATACTTATTAAATGAATTACGTACCCTTTACTTGACATACAACCTCAAAGGACACTAATATTTAAATGCCTGTTTACTTTCGGTCGCATTGATTGCTTTTCAATACTGAAAATTATTCGTTATTCAATTATTTTATTATTCCGTTATATGCTAATTGAATCGATGATAGCAGGCTTGGCCTCTGTTAATAATACGAAACTATGACCTGAATCGATGTGCGTATGACGGAGACTTAATAAATCAACACGCTTCACTCTCACAGTTAGTCTTGTGTGTAGCTCTTTAGGCTCCTTGGAAAATTTTCTGAGAAACTGTTTGACATAGAAATTTGAAATTTGGCAAAGTGATGATGCAATTAACTTGCATATATTTAAATAATTTGGACACAAAAATGTTCTTGTCCAAATTTTACGGAGTAAAAGCAGGTTACCGAATTTTTTTCAATTCGTGTACGTCGTAGGATATCAATTTATTGTAGGTTTTTTTTCGTTGGGCATTTAGGGCAAGTATTATTTTACATAGCTCCAAAGATATTTTTGAACATATTAAAAGAAAGGTGTTCCTCTATTGCTATCGTCAAAACTAATAAAGTCAAAATTATTGAAAAACAGCATTATTAGAAATTTACCAAATGTTTACCGGAAAAATATGGCGTTGATTCTGAATCTGACTTTTGAAAAATTCATGATGTTTTTACGCCTGTGCTAGGCAATATTATTACAGTGTTGAAAATAATATTTTAGAAAAGGCCGAATGTAAGTGCAGTAGAATAAAGAAATAAAATCTTGGCAATGCTCCGCAATGGGATTGTGCATATATAGCTGCTGTAATATATGGAAAGTTTTTGAATTAAATATTAAGAAAGTATTAATAAATGACGTTAATATAATTTATTATCTATATTTATAATTCAATTTATCTACTCTTTATGTAACCTTACATTAATTCATTTTAAAAAATATCTTTACTTCTGAACAAGGGTGTACTGACTTCCACTTACAAGAATATATAAAACAACTTTCCCCTTGAATAGAAAGATCATTATTAACGCTCTTTTTCTGATTATACATTCTAATTACGTAACAATTTTCCTCATTTAAATTCAGCAATCTCCCAAAGGCAATCCCTAAGCCTCAACAAGTCGATCGCACGAATAGAGCCTTCATGGGTAAATTAAAACTCTCCCAGACACGATACACCTACACCTAAGTACATATTACTCTCATTCATTAAAAGCTACATAATTCAAGTACGAAAATAACTTAGCCTAATAATATCTTTGCGACGTTATTTAATCATAATAGCAAATAAAGGGTGAGGAGCTTGAACGCACCACTCTTGCTCTTTTCGTATCTTATCTAGCTTTCTTAAAATTTAATTCTTTTAAAAAATGTGCAAATATTTCTTCCTTAATTTCAAAATTGTTTTCAATTTGTTCCTTCATTCCATAGCCTTTCATAATTTTTTGTCCTTTTTACTTGTTTTGTAATAATACTCAACCACGAAAATGTTAGTTTTAATACCGCGAAACATTAATTTTAGAATAAAACCATTAATAAAATCTGTTGAGAAAGTGTAACTGTTTTGATGATAATACTGTGAATGACTCGCTATCAGGCAGATAATATTAATATGTAATGTCTCATCTAATATAATAGGTGAAAAAATCTTCATGAGATAGAATACAGTCGTAAAATAAAAATGTCACGTTGAATGAGTGAGAGTAGTATCTGCTCAGGTGTAAGTATATCGTGTTCGGGAGAGTTTTAAAATACCTCATGAAGTAGTTCATTCTTGCGATCAACTTGTCGAGTTTTTGGGGTTGCCTTCAAGAGATTTCTGATGTGATATGAGAAAAATGTTGCCTAATTTGAATGTATAACAAGAAAAAGTGGGTTGATAATAATCTTTCTATATTTCTAAAAGGAATTGCATATATTCATGTAAGTGGAAGTTAGTACACGATTTTGCGACGATAAAATTGTAAAATTGAGCAGTAACTTTTTTTAAAGATGGGTTTTTGTATGAAAATGCTTCCATGTATTTTTATATTACGTCCAAATAATAATATTATTTAGAACTTAACAAAGTTATCTTTACATTTTTATTTGTGATGAAATTTTGCACGTACCGAGAGTAAAAGATCTATTTCTATAAGTTACCAATTAAAATATGAATATTTGTCCTTAATCAGAGAAGATATTATGTATAAATATGTCATGTCCTTCAAGAATATTGGATATTCTTTCAAAATGTATTAATTATAAAGTTAGGTGTAGAGTAGAAAAACAATTAAGAACCATTTTCTCCTCTGCTTGTCAGCCAGTTTTTTTTTCTTCTTTTGTTTGGTAGCTATTGACGAGATTTAGTGTTATCAATGAAACAAATTGGGAAATTCATTTACGTTTTCCGCAAACTTTTTAATAAAGGCATTATATAAATAGGTAAAGGCTAAGAAAAAACGATTCTAATGTTTGACCCTAGATGGCAGCACCTAATAACTGCAAAGATTTAAATTTATGAACCCAATATTTTTATTTAAAATTACTTAAATTATAAATTTAATTCCGTAACAAAGTTTTAAAAATATTTTACTAATTTAAATATATTTGGTTTTGTTTTTTGAATATGACCCGGCGTCGACCATTAAATGGTGAAACCAAAAGGTGACAAAACAGAAATCATTACCTTTTTCGAAATAATAACAATAAAAATAATTCAAATTCACGTATATATAATGAAAATACTTCAGATGGGTACAGAAGCAAAAACGACTTGTTGTTAGAAATAATTTTACTTGATGTTTCAAATATTGGACCTCGAATTGTTCTTCCATCATCATTTGTTGACTCACCACGTAACGTGTACTAAACTGTTTGGATGATATGTGTATAGTTCAGCATTATTGTAAATCAGGTTTGTATATAACGATGACATGTAACCCTAATTGACCTGAAATTGTAAATACAATTCATAGTAATGATGCTTCGAATTTTAGGCCTAATATAATTCGCCTCGTATTTTTCTTCATAAAATTATGGCTTTTCCTCGGTTTTGTGTCGCTCCAGACTCCTTCCAAGTTTCCTTCTGTAAAACCTCCTGTAAAGGCTCCTTCTGCAGCCATTACTGCATAGAATAGCTTCTTCGTGTCTTCACTAGCAGTGTCGGTATTGACAGGTAAGTTAATATCCACCGACAGAAAAGCTAGTAATAATTCTATTACCGTAACTTAAAATTTCTTGAATAAATGTTCGATCTATCTATTTTTTTTTTTAATTCCACTATGCATCTTAGCAGAAAACATTGTATAACAAAAATATATACAAAATTTATGACTATTCATGACTAGATATTTTATAATATTAATAAAAAAGAAAAAAAAATAATTTCTCATTTATGATAAAGTATTGAAAAATATCTCTCTTTATGCTCAAGGTTGCAGAAAAACTATTTAAAGAAATAGTTTTTAAGCAGCCTTTACAGCAACATAAAAGTAAGAACAAGTTGACAAGAGGTAAAATGGTCCAACACTGCAAATAAAGACACCATTTCCACTTAATGACCTTAACCGATTTTCTTTGTACGTATTCATTTTTCATTTTCTCATAACAAGAACTTCCGACGATACTCGTTTATCATTGAGGCAGAATATAATGCGTGCTTTCACAGGATATTATTGTATATTTCCTTCATCGAGAACAACATTAATAACCTTGAATAAATTGCTATAAATATTTATAAATCTCGAAATAAAAGTGTATATTTTGTTGTCAACGTAAGTAATATGTGCAGTATGTACATTTATATGCGATATTTCGTGGAAATAGATAGTTTCTTATCTCGTAGTTTTTTCAGTTTTATACTAAACTACTGAGAATTCAGTTGCTGGGTAATTTAAGACCATGAATGTTTGTCGTGTGATAAAATATTAATATCAAAAATACTTTGCAGTACATTTATTTTATTAGGTATATAAAATAAAGTCATTACTACTGGTCTTTTATACGAATTGCGTTAAATAATTTATTATGAATAAGTTATCTTGAACATTACAGAATAATGACTAATGTCAATTTTATACGTATAAGATGTTTATTAGACTAATCCAGTTATATGAATTCGCCAGTATATCAGACAAGTGCGGTTTGTTAGACCCTATAATTTACTTTGAAGACCTTTTGGATAGTTCTGAAGTGAAAATGTGCTCATTTCTTGAATAGTTTTAAAGAAAAAATTTTTTTTTTATAGTTATATTTAACATCAGAATTTACGGTAAAAGATTTTTTTTCTTTTAATTCTAGTCGTAACAATAAATTTATCAATTATGACATCCCTGAGAATAGCGGTAAAACGTCCCCATGGAAATTTTTAATTTATTATACCTGCATATTGATTCGTTGGATACATTAAAGAGACACTTACTTTTTATTAGAAAACCATTTTAAGACACTTTATACTTCATTATTTTCATATTAATATATCTTTTATATACCTAGTCATTTAGACTTTGGTTTAAAAATCGTCTCATAATCATAAAGAGACATGAAATGCGAGAAACAAAATTTCAGCCAACCCTTATTTTTGTTTAAAAAATTCGCGTAATTCAATTTCAATTGATACATAAATAGATGTATATTGCTAACGTGCCGATTGCTTAATACAGTCGACTAGGAGATGTTTAAGTTCACACTATATTTTGATGCGAATGAATGATCAATCCAGATCGCGTTTCATTTCAGTCTAATCCTATATGTAATACAGTATGAATCCAACAGTAATGGTGAAACTTTAGCTTCATTAATGGAAGAAAATACATAAAAATTTAAGTTAAAAAACTATCTTGTCTCGAAGCTGAATAATTCCTTTTCATAAATATTTATCTCGAATAAAACCATATTAATATTTTTTTTTATTAAAGGAATTTCGATTACATCCAGCAAAAACACATTATGTTTTATCACAATGATATACGAGTATCGACAAAACTCTTTAGAATGATGAAATAAATGTGAAAAATGAATATATAAAATGGAATCGGTAACGTATATTCTAACGGCGAGAGGGTGGGCGCAGTCGCTGGGTGAAAATTCGAATTATGGAAACGTTTTAACCCTTGTCGACAAGCTCATATTTCTATATCTTGCCTTTTGCTCAACATTTATCCATTAGTCAGTGTTAAACACAATTTACGGGCTGTTAACTTCTTTCAACACCTCGGATCGGTTTGTCAGAATTATTACACTACTTCATTATACACTCTATTCAAACGACATTCGAGAATTATTACATGGGAACTTCTGGTATTCAACGAGTTACACGAGTATACATAAACAAATATTACATTATTTTTATTAAAAACGGCGAACTGTTTTTTTAAGGAAAATGTATTTATATATTATAAAAGCAACTTTCACAGCGTGTCTTGAATAGTACTGGCAAATAAAATAAATCATAGCTTTTATTTAGCTACACAGTATTTCTGAGGTTCATTCTTTTTAGGCTGGTACTTTGACCTTCAGTTTACAATTTCCTTGTTAAAATCTCATGTTCAGGTTTCTTTGGAGATGGCATATTTTAACATTATAAACTGAAATAGATAAAAAAGTCAGTTTTTGGTATTGCGAACAACTCTCTTTTCTTTTTTAAAACAGATATTCTAGCAATCCTTAAATATAACCAAATTTCAGACTGCGATAAACACTATTTCAATATTACTATTGTTTGCACTTATCAACTTATACTTTCTTTAGAAACACATGTAAATAAAATTATTTCAATACAAACAATTGAAATATAAATTTCTGGTCATTAGAGAACTATTGTCAGCAGGAACCCTGGGATAATTCCTACTAAAGAAGTGCAACCACACTAAAGAAGACTATGACATTCTTTTAGTGACCTTCATAACGCTGTTGCACATGTAATTGCATAATAAATACGCATATCCCTCCTTTAGTTTTAAAAACTAAAGGTAATATACACGGAGAACTTATTCTTAATATAAAAATTATAAAATTATCAGACCTTTTAACTGAGAGACGCATACAGACCAAAATAGGTAATGCAACATATTTGGATAAAGAAATAGATAAGATGATAAAAAGGAACACTATGAGTATAGAAAATATAATACTACTTAAGACGACTTCTCAAGACACTGCTAGTGTATTTGCTATCTTTGAATCCAGCTTATTTCCCAGTCTAGTTGCATCAAAGCTCTGGGTTGAAGTATTGGAATGGAGATTTTATCTTAGAAATGGAATTCAAGTTTATGTAATAATACATGTTCAACTCTGGATCGGAGATATGATGAAAAACGAAGACTTTATAGGATTTAAAATAAAGAAGATTCAGATTACACCAATTATGAATATCTAGCCATTCGAAACTTGACCGATATTGAAAATACGTTTACCATTCCTGACGGAGATCATGAACCGAATATATAGCTTTCTAGTTTATCAAGAATTGTATTCAGAAAAATATAAGTAACATTCATTGCCATGGAAAAAAGCATATAGACATTTTTGGAAAATATGACTTTAAAGGAGAATGACTGCACTTCGAATACTACAGCATTCGAAATTGACAATTGTGAAAATCAGATATCATTAAATTATTTCCAAATAGTATAATAGGAAAATATTAACTATTCTTCTCAACTAGACAATAAAAAATTTTCGTGGTATTTTTTTTAATAAAAGACGACTGTACCAATGTCTAGGACTCGGCTAGGAGATAGCTCTGCATCAATTCCTAGATTATATCTAAATACGAATATTGAATATATTTGGCGTTAATTTTGTAGAGATTCATTATTCACAATTAAATGAAACTATGTGATGTAAACTATGTGTGTATTACAGTATCTTCAGGTGGGATATTAGCAAAGATTTTTGGATATTAGCAAAGATCTTTGCTAATATCCCACCTGAAGATGTAATACAACGAAACCTAGGTCGTGGCAAAGAAATTAAAGAAAGTAGAAATAATACTACATCACGTAGTTTCATTTAATTGTGTCTAAATAGGACATTAATATAGCGCAAAGATAATATTCATAGATATTAACAGAATAAAATAAGTTGAATATTAAAAGAATGTGAGGAATTACTAAATACAGAAATACGAAAATATTAAGAAGTATTGACATGGATTTACATTACGTCGCATTTAGAAATATATTACAATATCAGACACTATGTACTTTTGTATATCAGCAATATTAGCCCACACTCATATATTGAAGTAACAAGACTAAGTATATCGTCGAGTAAATTGTATAATAAAAAAAATGTGTAATGTAATTTGTATGGCACCGAATAAGTTTAAGTTAAATTATGAGGCTAAAGAGGTGATCTCCATACAAAACATACAGATGCAAAAATCTCATCACATGTTTGCAGCTGAGTCATTAGAAATATAAAACGGTATTTTAATGCTAGTGGTCTATGCGTACTATTACACACCTGACTTGTCAATCATAATGCTTATGCAGCATCACTCCCAAACATATCATATTAACATCATCCGGCTCCAGCGTCTCAACATTCTGAGATAAGATTATTTTCACAAAAACATCATCAAATAACATTCCCAGATGAATTAGCATTTATACTTTATGCAGCACCGCTTCCAAGCATATCGTAATAACATAATAACACCATTCGATCCCCAGAATCTTAACATCCCGAGATAAGATTCACTACAACAAACCACCAAATATGTGTACATAGAAGTTGCTGGATTGGTACACATATTGACAATAAATAAATATCTTAAACGAATTTATGAAATGAAGATCACATATATCGAATACATACAATATGGAAAAATGTTATACGTGGAAGACGACCGACAACAACGTCTGCCCTCCCAGATCTGCCCGCATTCGAGTTCCTTATTCAAGCACTTACCCCTCCTGCACCACTTCATATTTCACCTCTGTGAAAAACTTCATGATGCGATTTATAGTACACGTAGCGACATCTATTTATGTACACTATGTATTTGTGTATTTACTACACGTTGAGTAGCTAGATACTTTTGTTTTACTAATAAAATACAAATTAATGTTTGAAAATATTAAATCCTTTTCATTTACTACACCGTAAATGAATTCATTTGCAATGAAGTAAAAACTAAATGTTACTACAAATTAGTCCTATTCTTTCCTAAAAATCTGAATTAAGTCAGTAGTTTACATGATTCCTATATATAGAAACACACAAATAGACATAAAATCCAAAAATCATTTTAATGCATTCTTGCTCTCTTCTTTCATCGCCTCAATTATTTCTTGCAAAATATTTTCAGTTTACAAACACGCTACGTTTACAGTTTTATCATACGTACAGATTATTATAATTCTTTTGGAATACTAGATAGCAATTTGATGGAAGTTTTATTGTGTCAACGTGATTTCTATTATCACTTTGAATAATATGCCACATTTTTCTATCATTAATAAAAATATTTTACTTGTAGATAATTTCATGAAATATGAAGCTTTGAAATGAAATGTTAAAAATATTTGAAGTTTCCTTCGTCATGTATAAGGTAGATACCTTGAGAAGCAGAAAACATTGTTTATTTCTGTTTCAATTATACTTTTTACTATTTTAGAGATTAAGATAATCTATTTACTATATGAATATTAATTGCAAACGTCCTATTTCTATTCAATAACTACAACATGATTTACCGGTGCTGCTTTATGATATAATGAATATTTTTCCCTTTTAAAATAATATATTTTGAATAACTTTTAGTATATTAAATTTACATTAACATTAAGAAGAGATTAAAATAACATTTATTACAAGAACTAAAATACAAAGACTTATTGAAAAATAATAAACGTTTCTTAATAATTAAAACTTTAAATATTCAATCTTTCTTAATTACTAAAGCATCCTAGGTTTGTGCCATAAGATAAAATTTCAGTAAAAATAAAATGTTATCTCAAAGTTGTTTTCGAACTTTCATCGTTGCTATTATCGCAGTCGGAAATTTCCTGCTAAAGGAGGTCATATTTTTATACGTTATCCTTCAGTAGCACCTCTATTGCCTAAAACACATTGTCCTTTCTTTTTATAAGAAGGCTCTCCAAAACGTTTTCTAATTTCTTGTGTTATCTTTAATGTTCACTATATGTTATAAAGATATTCGTGTGGTTAAATTAAGCTTGAAATCTGTGTGAAAATATTTCGATTTCCCAACTTAAAAGTATGAATAATGAGAAATATGAGTTAAAATTATCGTATTTTTTTCAGTAAATACTAATAACCTATTTCATAATTTACCGGTATTATAATACGATCATCGTACAAATATATAAATATATATGAGAATTATCGGGGTTGGATAATATGGCTATATGCAATATGCAGATAGCCATATTATCCAACCCCGATAAATCTCATATACTTTTCAAGAACACCCCAGACTTTTTTCACAGACCATGGATCTCCTCAACCGCCATTAAAAATTAATTATACATAGATGACTTCAGAAACGTAAGAATAATTGTGTTGTGATTTTGAATGAAACCTCATAATAATTTTCGGATGAAAATAAAAAAGTAACGCCGTCAAGTTGAGTAAACTTTCTAAATATTTAAATGACACATTAAAAATTCGAAACCGTCCAGCGTTAGCTATTCCCACCTTCAATGAAATGAAAATATAAATATTAAATAAAATGTTTATTTCGTTCAAAGGCAAATGTATCTTAATACTGCACGATTAGCCATTATTTTTAAAGAACACTGCAAGTTTCCTGCATGCATGTACTTCAGATAGCTATCCTTTTAATGACCTGAAACCAGGAAAGGAAAAAAGCCAAATTATCATACTATCCTTGTCTTAAACAAAACGCATATTCACGAGATATATTTAGAAAACTTTAAAAATAATTAATAATGGCTGAGTATACTTATCCCACCTATTTTACAACATTGGTCTAAAGTTTTGTAGCATTGGCACCGCTACAAGTTTTCATACTTTTATTAAATCAACAATGCGTTATATAAATATGTGTATTTCTGTAACAAAAGGTATGTAATCCATCTTGTCATGAAAAGGAGCATAAATGAAATTAAAGTACATATAATTGAGGAAAAATATCTTTCTTTCAATTAAAAATTACTCCAAATGTTTACAGAATCCAATAAACTTGAGTGCGGAAACAAAATTTTTTTTAGGTAATCCACAAGGCTTCCTCACACAGCATCTACATCTTCCCATCAACACTTCCGTTTTGTGAAATGACGAAATTTAAATACGAATATGACTCAAATTCAAAATAATACCTGGACAACGTTATACATTCACAAAAGCGAGCAATCAGCAATGAGTTCAAGTACTCTCCTGTTTTGGAGTTGTCATTTAAGTGGAACTGTCGAATCGGTGCCTACGGATAATGGACATGAGCGCTGGTGTCAAGTTGGGTATCTAAAACTATATCAGTGTAGAAAAATAATATTGTTGTATGTACATTTTATTATTTGTGTGAAACTATATCGAATTCAAAGTAAAACCAATAATTCAAGATGGCCTGATATTTATAAATGTACATAATTTAAGTGTTTACATATTTTTTTATCTCCTATATAGAACAAGGAGTTAAAGAATTTGTATCACAAGCTATTTTGTGGGACACGATACGAAACCTTAAACATTCCTGTATTTATATATATAACAATTTTCAACATTAACATTTCGTATCAGATTAAAAATAAAATTAAAAACACAATACACTATATCTACAAGCATAAAATGTTTTATATAAACGCATATATGATATACAATACTTACTTTGAAGACAAAAGAGTATTACTTGTGCCTATAGTTTATATTGTACATATTTCGTATCATGGTATCATTTTAGCTCCTATCAACTTGTTTATATTCTTTTTTCCTCCATTTCTCCAATAATTAATACCTGACTCCTGTTCCCCAAAACATTATACGGCAACCTTTAGCATAATATGAAACATCCCATAAATAACTAAAAATTATTTCTAAAAATTGTTTTCTTCACGTATTTAATGGGAACGAGAGTAATTTTATGAAATTATTTTAGGAAATAATTAGAAAAATATAAATAGAAAATTTTCTAGTTACGTTACTAAATATATGGTCAGCAAAAAATTTCTAGTTACGTTACTAAATATATGGTCAGCAAAAGTAAAAAATGACATTAGAAGTACACGTGTGTTACTTTTGTCAAACCATGGACTGTTATCATAGTTAATAGTGTAAACAAGGATCCAAGTACCGTCATTTTTTAACAAAATTAAAAACGAATCCAAAATTAAATGAAACGAATGGCATAAGTCGCAGAGAACCTTAAAATCGAAAATTGATTCGAGAATCCCTGAATCACCTTATTGAAACTATCTTGTTGTTCCCTGCTCTATCAATGGGTTACCGATTATTGCTGAATTTATTAGGGAAGACTAAAAGAAGCAATTCTGAAAAGGCAATAAGGCCAGTGCAAAAGCTGCAGCTTGTTGAAGGAAAATAAAAGAGTCGGCTTTGAAGAAATGATCATGTGAGGATTAAGGACATGTTGCCAATTATATTTATGTGGTTTATTATGGATCTAAACCCTACTTCATATAATTGTTTGTACAAGAAAAATAATATTGAATTTAAACAATTATCGGCCAGTTCAAAACATTAACCAGCAAAGTGGGAGAAGAATGTGTAATTTGAAGGTAAAACATAGAAAAGACTTCCTTATAAAAATAATCTGGAAAAATTTTATTTATTCAATATGACTACGTAGTGAGAAATACTTTTTTTACGAGAAACGGCTTTGAAATTGCACTTTCCAAAAATATAATGACCACTTTCGTGTCCAAAATGCGATGGTTTAGAGAAAACCAAATCATTTTTCCACTAACCTACCAAAAAGCAGTCACAAGACCTAAACCAGCTAGGAACCTTTAAAAAGTACTAATATAAGTGCAGTAAATTACCAAAAGAAAACCCAGGCCATGTTTCCAAAGAGAGTGGGCGGATATAAATGCCGATGTTATATCGCAAGATTGTGAATCAAATATCTAAAAAAATATTACTAAAAATATATTAAAAACTATACGTTCAATAATATACGTGTACTTTTTGATAGAATGCCTATACTTTTTAACGTAACTTTTACGTTAACTTTTAACCAGCAACTTTCATAAATAGAACTTTTACAGCAATATGCTAAAATTGTGGTCACTACTAAAAATTTAAACTATAATTTTACTAATCTATTATTAAGTGGAAACAACGAAAAAGTATTTTTATTGAAATAACTTTCATTTAAATGTCGTCCATTAAACCCAGGCTACAATAAAAAACCGAATTTAAAAAAAAAAACTTTACTTAGTATAATAGTTTCGATCCTCTCAAAATGTGTGATATCAATCTAATTCTAAACTTTAATTTATGATTATCAATCTGCTTCCAATTAAAAAAGTTTTAACTGCATTTCCTTAAAAAATATAGAAAGATCATTACCAGCTCTTCTTTTCTTATTACACATCTGAATTAGCAAACTATTTTATCACTTCAATTTAAAAATCTCCCAAAGACTGGTCTCCAAAACTCAACAAGTCAAGCGCACAAATGAAAACTTCATAGGATAATTCACAATGTTTACGCACGCGATATATCTACACCTAATCAGATAATACTCTTATTTATTCAACGCGATAAAATTTAAGTACGAACGTGATGTTGAATAACATAAGAGCTAATTTGTTTAATCACAATAGCGGACACCGAACAACAAGCTCGCGAGCGTACTCTATAAATTGCCATTTAGCCCAACTTTACTTATTTAGACGTACTGGTAGTGGGGACAAGAAAAAACTACATTATTTGGCTGCCTAATTATATATAAAATGTTTTAAACACTTAATGAACACACGTGGTAGTATTTAACAAGCTTACCATCTCTAATCAAGAAGGCGCAGAAGTTAGATTAAATGCTTCATCGTAATTTAAGTTATCTCACTATTTGTCCCGCTACTGCACTTCATCTTATGTGGATTACCTTTAGTATGATATTATATGAGACATTATATATTAGTGCCATCTGTCTAACAGTGAATCATTCACACTAATATAATCAAGAAGTGACCTTAACCCTAAATTAACGACGAAAGGTTCGAAATAAATATTTTGTATTATTGAAGCTAGTATTTTTTTAATTTATTCTAAACTTATTTATGTGATAAAGAACGACATCAGGAAACAATTACCTTAGAATATTTTGGTGACGTAAAGCATAGAGTGAAAAGGAAAAACCACGTTTATATAATGCTAGATTAAATTATAAAAGTTTATACAAATTTATACAACTTCAGAAATTCAAGGGAGAAATATTTGAGTAGATATTGGAACAATTACATTTTAGGAAATCTAAATATGGGTAGAAAAACAGTATTCTATTCCGTCACTACTCTTCATAAAATCGAAGACAATGTAAGAATTTAAAGAAATTATTTTATATATAGCAACTGAGGATACCAAACACGAGGGTAAGATGCTTTACAAAACAAGTAGGTTTACTTACTTTTTATTTATAGATTTATCAAAATATAACGTGTAAACTATACCACCACACCAATTATTAAATACTTATAGCGATATCTCCAATAAATGTGAAATCCAGTCCAAATATGTCTAAAATGTTACAATTGTGCGGCGAGGGTCACGGCTCGATATAGATTATTAATGACATATTAATATCAGCGCTGATAATTCAGCCACTATATTCAAAAATTAGATGAGGATATTGTAATTGAAATATTATATTTCGATATGAATGAACTTGTATTATGAACATATGAATATACACGCACACATGTGTAAAATACACACACACACACACACACACACATATATATGTATATATATATATATATATATATATGTATATATATATGTATATAATGTCATTTAAATAATTATAAAAGATAAATGTGACCGCATAGGTTCAAACTGTAAATCTTTATCAACATCACATTCTAGCGAGACCATCTGTCAACTAATTCAAAAAAAGTCACGCCCGTAATTAAAATACTTCGAATTAAATGAAAAAGAATATTAGTATACAATTAGATTAATGTACATAGTGAGCGTACGGGTTGCGTATTGAAGTCCTGAGCCGCGTATACTGGAAAGAAGTACACTGTTTTTAATATGAATCCGGTACCCGCATCTTAATTTCATGATTCTAAGAAAACGCATCAAAACTGAAATCAAAAGACCGCTTCGCCTCGGAGCAGAAATCATGTTCTTCAACTCATAAATATTTATCTTAAGTTACGCAACATTATTAATCTTATCCATGATAAAGGAATGTTTCGATTACATCCGGCAAAAATACATTATGTTCTGTCACGATGACATACGAGTATCGACTAAAGTACTCGGCGCGTTGAAATAAATGTGAAAAATGAATACGCAATAACGGCTACGGTTACGCATATTTGTAGCGACGAGAGGGCAGGCGCCGTCGGGTGGAGATACATTTCGCATTATGGGCACATTTTAACCCTTGTCAATTCGCTCATATTTCTATATCTTGATTTGCACCCAACATTTGTCCATTAGTCACTGTTTGAACCACTATAAGCCTGTAAACTTCTTTTGCGGGTTGGATCGGAATTTCAAATTTGTTACATTACTTTATTACACACTCTGTTTAAACAACAATCCGGAATTATTATGTAAATATTTCTGGTATTTATTAGAAAAAATATTGTGACCCCCTCAACCTGAATATTGAAAATCTTTGAGATAAACTTTTTTCGAATAAAAGACGGCTCAGTCCAACTATAAGATTCGAGCTATTTCAGTACCATAAATAGCTTCCTCAGTACCAGACCTATCTCTGTCCTAGAGATAGCTAACTACAGAACTCTGTACCAATTCCCAGTGATTACTCAAAATTTCCACTGTTACTTCTAATGATGATTTTGAAAATTGTGCAAGTGTTTGTACAGTTTTAGTTACAATTGTTTGTAGAAGTAATACTTCTTTAGGCGCCTTATGAATAAATGATAAGAGTGAAATTTTAAAAATACAAGATGAAGTTGGCACGATGCAACAACAAACCGACACCATGAAGTTGCTCACTAAACAAATATTTACATAGTTTATTTTTCTGGTGGCTTTCCACTTTAAGCCAATCATATGCCAGACCATTTCGAAAATATCCCGCTTCAACTTCATTAAATTTAATTTAAATAAATAACATTTTTTTAAATAATTATGTTTTAGTTCTTCAAATTAATTAAATTTAATTAATTTCATAATAATAAAACAACAATAATAATTTGACATACGAGTGCTTCACTATTTTATTTTTCTGCTGGCTTTCCATTGTAAGCCAGCCATTAATACATTAATTTTAATAAATAATTATTATTATGTTACGTTAAATGATAATGATGATAATTCTGGATAACAAAGTTGAAGCGCAATAATTTGGAAACAAACAAGTTCACACATAATTTTGTTTTAATTATTATCTTTTCATCTTATTACCAGGTTATTTTAATTATCGCAATATCGTTATACATTGATATTTTTTTATACTGAATTATAAGATGAAAAATATTTTTTTTAAGAAATGAACCTACGTCAATTGAAATTATACAATCGCGTGATGGATGAACGTATTTGTGGAATTATAACCATTTGTATAAGTTATCTGATTTAAACAAATTTAGTATCAAATAAATAAACGTTAACAACAAATTAATTAAGTTTTATGACGCTAATAACTTGTATGGGATTTTAACCTATTCAATCAAAGATTCAAAATAATTTTGTATATTAAGGATATAATATGAAATTATAAAATTAATATCAATGTAATTTAGAGATACTTAATTGGACTTTATTAGAGCAATATATAGAAATGTCGAATCGCTATAATATTAAATGTCTATAGATATTTCCTCACGTTTTTATGTTAATATTCGCTTGTTAAATATCGAATGACATCGTTATAATTTACTCTGTTAAGTCAATATACAGGAATGGCTGAGCACTGTAAAACTAAATGTCTATAGATTCTTCGTCACAATTTCATAAAACCAATATTCGCTTGTGGAATACGTCATTATGAGAATAAATATCATTATACCTATTATGAAATATCCGTTTTATATTCTAAAAGAATCAATGAACAATTGGCTGTTTACAGTACAAGCGTACAAACAAATTTAAAGTTTCAAATTATATTGAATTTGAAAAAGAAAATGGTGAATAATTTAAGGCGCGTAAAGATCCCAAGATCAACAGAAAGAGGAGACTGAAAAGATGTACCAGAGAATCCCGTAAAGCACCGCATTCCGCAATGTGCAGTGTTTTTCGTTAACATTTATTTCGATTTTAGGTGAAGTTGCTGAAACTTTGCATACACGTTTTTTATTATTTATTAAAATAATAAGTGTAAGAAAAAGTTTATAAATAAAAAAGTATAAAACTGCAGAGAGCAGAAAGAAGGGACAAGGAGATCCGTAAAAACGATGGGTAAGGACGGTGATGAGCAGAAAAAAGTATATTTTTATAAAAAATGGTTAATAAAAATTAAACTAATTGCAGGCAAATAATTTGCGGAAACTAATAGGTTTCTATTCTAATAATCAATCAATTGATAATAAAAACGAACCATCAAAACTTGTGAATAATTGCGATCCGCAGCATATCTAATTACATTTATATGTACATTCATAATGGAGGGAGACGCATGACGTTTTTCAAAAGCAAATTTGTATCAAAATAAATATTTCAAGAAATTAAGAAATTGTAAACGTATTAGAGAAATATCGCTCCTTTTCAAAAATTATATTAAAAGCTGATTACTTGTAAAATTACTCAATTTATAATTACTTCCAATTTGTTAACTTTTCCCCAGATTTATCTCTACATCACACATAAACACACGCCATACTTGTATGCAATAAATAGAAATCTGGCTAATATTTAACAATATCACCTAGATAATATCTATTAACATTCCACAATATATGATCTACTTCTGATTAGCGAGCAATTAATATGTGATAAGATATCTCATAATAAATTTTCCTTTACACATTACTTACGCTGGCAACAAAAACATGCTCTCATTCTGAGTCGCTTAAATATTTAACACTAACTATGCGATATAATGAATATTTTTGCTAAATAAGGAACATTTCGATTATATTTAAGTAAAACGCAAGTTCCTTTCGGTTACTATATATAAAAAAATTAATATATTTACTATAATAATAGGTTAATATATTTACTATATAAAATGCTTCCAGAAAAATAGAACTTGAAAAACTGCCCTAAAACCCGTTTCAAAATTAAATTTCTCCAACGCGATCAGCTGGCAATTCGCAGTGTTGACGAAATATTTTTTCTCTAATTTTCATTACGGGCGTAATTTATTCCTATATTCTAAATGCGAAGAATTAAGAAAAAATAAGTTTATTAAATAGTTTATAAACAAAACAACGTGTGTATTTGTAGTAGTGATTTAAAGATCAGAATTTGTGAAAGTCTTAGCTCACACTTATCCGATAAATCTCCATTGAAAACGCCAAAAACTACTTCATCCATATATCTACGTATATTACAATATATGAATGGCTACAGAACCCGATCTTAATATATCTCATATTCCCTTTTAGTGTATTTTGAACCCTTTTTGACATACATCGAATCCCGCCATACATCTCCTCCCATCATTTTCATATTAGCGCCGAATTTTTTTCGTGGGAATGCTATTTCACGAAAAAATATATGTTGTATTCAAAAGTCTTCTTGATATCATACAGAATAATCTGTTGAATTACTAAATTTTTATCGTATTTCTAATTGGTCATATAAACATATAAACATGTTTCTATATGTTTATATGATTATTAAAATACTTTAAAAATGTGAAATATTAGGAAATATAGAAAATTAAACCTAGTTAAAAGTTTTAGAAATTAAGTCTTAATAGATGACTTTAGAAAAGTAGAAATATTTGGTTTGTGATTTGAAATGGAACATTATGATAATGTCAGTAGAGGTAATAAAGTATAGCCGTTAAATTTGGTAAAGTTTCTAGATATCAAACGTCATATTAAAAATCCAAAGAAATTCCAGCTTTACTTATTCCCACCTTAAATTAAATGAAAAACTAATATTTAGGTAACTTCTCCCTAAAATTACAATTTTGTGCATCCTATACAATTGAATTTGGTAATACAGTACCTAATTATTGAATTTTTTGAACTTTCAAGCCTATTTTATGTATTCTACATAGCTGCCCTTTTAATGACTTGACAGTATAATTCTGAATTAAAACACCACCAATAAGTCCTTAATAAAACTGACGTAAAGGGTTTAAAAAAGTTTGAAGAAAATTGACAATGGCCGAATCTGCTTTATCCGTCCTTTCCTAATATTGTGGCTTGAAATATTTTGGTGTTGGTTTGTTCGTTGAGTTCGAGAGTTGGTTGATTCGAGAGTTCGTTGTTTCGTTAATTAATCGAGGCGTTATTTACATGTATTTTTCTATAACAAAAGATATGTGATCTTAATCTTATTAAAATAAATAACAGCGAAATTAAAATACACCTAATTAAGACAGGCCGTTTCAGCTAAAAATTAATCAACTTTGTTAACGGACTTCAATAAAGTTGGTTGCGGAAATGAAATATTCATTAAGTAATCTGTATCGCTCACCCACGCAACGTATCTGTAGAATTACATTAACATTCCAGTTTTTCCAATATGGACTTTTTCCATTTCCACTCCAGTTTTTCCAAAATTTAAATGCGGTCATGAATCAAATTCAGAATAATATATTGTGACTGTACGTTGGCAGCCTTATTCAGTCAAAATAAGGAGCTGCGGATAATGAAATCTGGCGCTCTTTGTTTCTAGAGTTATCATTTGAGTAGAATTAACTAATCCGTGCACATCAGTAATGAACCCGGGTGGTGATATCAAATTGTACATAGAGAACGATTTCAGCCTATTAAGGCTGTATCTTCAGTATTGTACTACCTGAATAAAAGAGTACTGAAATTCAACTACGAGTTAGGGAGTTCGTATTTTGTGACACTTAATACCGAATTTTGTACAATTAATATAATAATATTGATAATGATGTTAAACATTTCCATTCAGTATAAAGTAAAAAATAAAAGTATCAACTTAATAAACTGTATAGTCTTTATATATATATATATATATATATATATATACATATACATAAATATATACATGTGTATATGTATGTATATATCGTCATTTGGGTTCAAAAGAAAACAACGGAGTAAATCCCATAAACTGTTTGTAGAATTATATACAAAAGTCATTGCAATCTTTTTCTACCGCTATATTGATATTATATGTTCTTTCAAAAGAGTAGATAAGACAAATTTATGTTCATTTAGACTCAAAAGAAAGTAACACGGTAAAGTTTATGAACTCTCTCAATATTTTTGCTTTTTTCTTAATTTAATGACAAAAACAACCTACGCTTCTCTTTGTTGTTAGTAACCTATATCTTGTAATATTAATAATAAACTATGTACATTGGTTTTACATAAGGAAGGTTTCCGACAAAAATAAACATTATTGTTTTTTCTTCTTAAATAACTAGGTTTGTTTGATGGCTATAGATCAATTTTTTTTTAATTTCAGGAGATATCTGCAAATAGATACTGGCCACTGAATGCGAACCAGATATGCCACGGTAAAAAAGGTATTGTACCCTAAGTTTTGTTTCGAATAATTAAAAAAAATCATAAAACAATAATCGAATCTGGTCCATACTTTTTTAAAGAGACTGGAAATTTTTTAACAGTTAATTTTTTAAATACTATAAATATAATATTCTTTTCCATAATTTTCACACAACTATTTATGAATGGTGTTAATAGTAATGCTAGTATACATCGCTAAGAACAATCTACAATTGGAATTGATTAAAGAATATCAAATTTATCAATCGGATTTTTAATCAACAATATTAAATTAAAAACATATCCCTTCAGGTTAAATAAGTGGCCTTACTTGTGATTTTAAACGTAATCGTTGCATACGGTTTTGGTATAAATTGGACAAATGTTAGCTTTACAAAGTAACAAATAGACTTGAATATCATATCTGTTCATCTTGGATAGTGAACACAACGATTTTTATAGGTACCGATTTATTATCTTATATTATGTAGTGTTGCGTTATTTTTACCACTAAAATGCCAGTTTTATGTTGGTCAAATTATCAATTTTAGGATGAGCTGGGCAATTGTCAATAAATGAAATGATCTTTTTTTTGTTGCTTCTTAATTGGGAGTTCCATTTACGTAGAACTTTTTCAAAAATGGTTGATGTCATCCAAACCTTTTTATTTGCTTCGTAATCAACTGGCAAAGATTTATCATTTTTGAAGCACCTTCTTTTTTTCCCTGCCATATTTGATACAACAAGCACGGTGATTTTATATGATGATAATTTTCCACCTACTCACTTCTCCTCTTTAAATTTCATGTTTTTTTCAGGAGTTAACTTAAAAAACAAACCTGTCTTCTTAGAGTTTCATATTTGGCTATCAGTGTAATATTCAATCAATTTTGGGAAAACTGTTTTTAGCCAGTTGTCACAGTCACTGCGATACACTAGCGGCTTCTCCACAAAATTTGCCTACTGCAATATCGTGTCGTTGACATTAATCGATATATCCAGCTCTCAGAAAACTCAAAATTCATTTTCCCAAACAGTCTGGTAAAATGATTAGGTTTTTCTTGCAGCAGACGACCGCTCAAAGGTACATTGTGGCTTCTTTGAACTTTGAACCACGCTAGATGGGCATTTTCGACACTTAGATGCGTCAGTTTACGGTTTTTCTTAATTTTTAAGGATTTTTATTCAAAGCATTCTCATATTTTATCACGGTTTTTCCACATCATAGATAACAATATCTATGGGAAATGGGAAACTTTGTATTCTTTGCACAAATCAGAATTGTTTTCACCATTTTTAAATTTTGAAATGAGCATCTAGGAGCTATACTTATTCAAAAGTTTACCAAACACAGTTGCTACTCAGAATATCACTTTGTAACTGAATCATGTTAACTCCGAAAAGTACACGCTTACCTACCTACCTAGCTAATATCTATAAACAAAAGGTGAAGTTCATTACAGCTGTGTGGATGTAAACAAAAGATAAGAAAACTGTTTGTGTCTTTGGCCTTCCAAGTCGGGTCGTAATATATCTGCATGCGATTTTTAGGAATTTGTTACAAGTGACTCATTAAAAACAGTCGCTACACCCGAACTTGGCGTTACATCCGAAGTCGCTATAGGCACGTGAACTGTAGTATAAAGTATGTTTTAAATTCAAGGGATTTAGATTTAACGTCGCTATAGAAAAATGGTCGCTATAGCTAAGTTCGTAATTCTCAAAATTGCGTAATTAATCTCCATTACTTATTCTAAATCAATTCTTCCATGGGACTTAATAAAATTATTCGTCTCCTATAAAAATAGATTTTGTCACAATAAATTATAAACTTTTGCAAATTTCGCAAGATCTAGCAAGGAATGGATGGCCAAATTTGCATTAAATGTTTACGGCGGTTATGAGTTTGCGAATCTGTTTGCGGTAACGGATGAAGTTTTCAATATTTTGCCCAGCTAAAACCGCGTTTTGCAATATTCGCACAGGAACGGTCGTGCGTTGTCTTCGTCGGCTGTTATTCTGGAAATAACTTTCGAATCTTCACGCCGCAAGATGGGTAGGCATAATGACAGCGGCATTGTGGCGCAAAAGTTTATAAAGGCTTCTGACAATGTTTGGATATGGTAACCTTGTTGCCCGATACGTGGCACCTGGAGAAATATTGTGTGCTTAGCATTTGCACGAGGAGAAAATGCGACAGGCTGAATATAATCTTAAAAATGTTTATTCAGTCTTGCAACACTAATCCCTAGGCAACTGAGACGGTAAAAGTTTAGTTTGTTTTCTTTTGTATCTGTAATAATATTTTCATATAATGTTAGTAGTTTTTTGATTGCTTTTTGTATTGGCTTTACTTTTTGTAAAAAGTAGACAATTTTGTTACAAAGCTTTCATTAACTGAATTTCCGTATACGCGACAAATCCTTCAATTACTTTACAATCCTACAATCACATAAACCCACAATAACATTGTTACGTGCGTATAAAAGATCGGTGATAATGTAATATATTCTATCCTGTATCGATCTAAATCCAATATGGTGGAGGTTCCAAGATGGCGGATCAATTTCTTTCTCACAACCGTCTGATGTATCAAATTTGCGTTTGGCGTGTAAAATACGAATAACTACGTAGTCTCTATCTCTTTTTAGTACATTTATAAAAATGTGTGTCTGTTAAAGCTTATTTTATTATGATCACGCGATATAGAAAACTGATTTGCGATATAATTACGAATAGTAATGAGCCAGACATGAATGTAAAATGCAAATACCATAATCACCAATTTTTGCGATATTTTTGGAACTGATGAGGGGAGGTGGAGAGTGGTTACTTACATCAGTTACTACCAATTTTTTTTGTTGTTTTATAATCTGATCGCGTGGGGTTTTAAATAATGGCTGGTAAAATTGAAAATTAAAAATAATTGTTAAAGAAAATCCTCAAAAACTGTAAAAGACCAAACTCATAAGAAATCAGAAAAAATTGGAAAAATTTTCAGTAGCTTGTATTTTAAAGTATACAATTTAAATGATTGTATGGGACTACTATCATTTGAGTTTGATTTATGCTGGACCGCTCTTTAGAATACCATATGAAAGTCCATGGTCCCATGAATGATTACGAAGGTTTGTACCTTCGTTATCATTCATGGGACCATGGACTATAGCCGATTTTCTCATAAACTGTTTAAGGTAGAATTTTGAAAATTTACAATATGGTACAGCATATTATTCGCGACACGCACCAAATTAATTCTCAGAAATACTTGCGTAGAAAGTTTAGAGGTGGCAAATGAAAACCGGAATTAAAATTGTTTCTAATTTTATATGTTTTGTGGGGGTATTAACTAAAGAGCATTAAAAAATTTTAAACTATTTTTTTTAAATATTGTACCTTTTTAAGGATATTGCTGAAATGTCCATAATGGATATATTTCCCTCACACCCTCGTCCGGGACTGTTAAATTCAAAATTAAAAAATAAGGATTACCAGGCGTTTATCCGTAGGTTATTGCAAAATCGTGTGATATAAAATCCTATAATTTTTTAGAAATTCATGGTATTTGCAAGTCTATGAAAGACATATAGATAATATTGCAAAAAAATATATTAATATTGGTAATATTCTAACAGAAATATTATGTAATTTGAAATGGTTTTGGGTACTTAATTTTGTAGAGAACAATCATATTGTTAGTTTTAATTATACCAAAAGAGGTTTTATTTATAATAGTTTCGTATTAACACAACTAGTTTTGTCAAACTTCTGCATATCATGAGACGTATAGCGTAGTTTATTTTCAATTATGTTCACAAATTGCATTGAGTTACAATATTAAAGAGTTCGTTCTAGTAAATTGCTGATAAGTCACGAATATTCATTTCTTTAGATTTTTAATGTAAACGAGCGTTTTGAGGCTACCATTCAAATGAGATCTTTGACATTGTTATGAATGATAGTCACTCATATGGATAATATGAACTTATATATGTCGTATGGACTTCGATGTGTATATTTAAAACTGTATTTATGAAATATGGTTTTAACATTTAATTTAAATATGATCATATTGTAGCAGAAGCTACATGTAGCATATATCAGAAACTAGTTTCTTTTACCGTCAATGAAGTTCCTGCAAGGCAATAATTTTAGTCGTGGGAAGTAGCGATTAAGCGTTAAAAGACTAATCTAGTTTTAGCTGACAGGTTGATTCATACGTTGATAAATTAAAATTGCTATTTAAATAAAATGCTAGTATTTTAACATAGATTTTGGCTATTCCACTAGATTGTTTTTATGGTACAGTCGCATCTATACGATATAGGCGATGTCTACTCTATGAGCTGGCATGAAGACAGATGTTTTTTCGGCTTTTGTTCGGCTTTTGTTAAAACGCTTGAGCCATTTAATCACTGGGGATGAGAACTGGATTGTTGCTAATTAAGGAATTGGGCAAACCGATGTCAAAAAAAATTGAGCAAACCGATGCCAAAAATAAACCCATAGTTTTTTTGTGCTTGGTGGGATATTCGTGAAACTAAATATTGGACAATACTTTTTAGTAACACAACTATTACAACAATAGTGTGCTGCAGTAAGTTTCAAAATTTGGAATTTAAACTCCGTTAGAAACGTTCACAAAACGTCTAAGTTTCCTTTCTGCATGATAGTACTGGGTCACATGTTGCAACATTATTATATTACCTTTCTATATCAGTTCAGATACTGTTCGACTTTTGTCAATATCGATCATTAAGTAACGCTTTCCATGAAAAAAAAATTGGTGATAAAATAAATCTCCAAGAATTCGTTGACGAATTTTTCAATTCAATTCAATTGCGAGTGTCAGTTTTGATACATAGATATTTATTATAAAAAAATGATGAATTAGAAATTTGCGGCTTCAAATTTGTAAATCTATGTAATAAAAAATTAAATTTATATATTTTATAAGTAATTGGTGTAAAGTACTTAAATGATACAATTAATATATACGTCATTCTGATTTTCTTTCTCAAATATGGTCCAGAACCATGGTCCGTTACCAAGAGGCATTCAAGTTCTCAAATAATACGACTGAATATAAATGAATATACCCATGTATCGCAGATATATACAAGAAACGCACGTCAATTGATCTAATTTATTTTCTTATGCGTAGTTGGAATTATGTTTTGAATTTTAAAAGATAGCTCAGAATGCCTAGAGTATCATAGCATTACCAGGCGGTTAGAGATAAAGTTGATAATTTTAATTAATTACTCAATTAATTTAAAGTTAATAATCAGCTAATATGTAATTTCATAAGGTAATATGCCGATTGATCGCGTGATGTCAGAATTAGGAAACGCCAATATGTAAAATGGTGAGTTAGGCAAGTATATGCATATTCTGTCTTAAGGTTTGTTAAAGGTGAAAGGCATATAAATTGTAACTTAAATAAAACTTGTAACAAAATATTAATATTTTATAGAAATTTTACTCCATTTTCCTTTCAAAAGTTTTAAAAATAAACCACAAAAGAAAAAGTAGAAATATAATTATCTCAGCAGAATGCAGTACCTGTTAATGAACAAGATAATTGCGTAAAACATTTTTCTACACTAACTGAAGTGAAGTCTACTGACCGCCACATTAAGGTGATATTTCTTGTACTTAGCGTACAATAGTACTGGTCACCAGTTTCATTAAAAATAACTGTTGAGACAGAACGACTATCAGTTTTTATTTTGTCTGCATCTGGTGTTTTTACTATAGATGTGTTTTCTAAATCTGCTTTCGAATATTTATCTTCAATTAAAATTATCACTACTAAACAATGGAAACTAAATTTTTTCCAAACATGGAAACAAAAATGTTAACATTACCAAGTAAAACTGACATCATCCATCTTTCGCACTTTATCGTAGCGATTTATGTAATTAATATTCATGTTAGCAACGTCAATACTAAAGATCTGATATTAATGTTAATAAATATAATTTAATGGTGATCATAAATCGCGTTTAAGCTTGCAACCTGAAGGTTTTTTACAATTATAATATTGCATTGTGTTATTTCTTTCCAACTTTTTTTGTAAAATTATATGTATAAATATATAAAATTATATATATATATATATATATATATATATATAAATATAAATATAATGTGTTGTTTTATTCTCTCGACCTTTCAATTATATATGTCACAATTTTAAATATACAGCTAATAAAAAAAAGTTAAAAAGTTAGAAAGACCTGAGTAAGAATTAACTATTCGGTGATAGTGCTACAATATTAATTTGAATGAGTTTCGTCTTTGAATTACAGTAAAAAATATAGTTTTTATACATTGTTCTTAGAGAGTTTGAAATAAAAGAGCTTTTTATACGAAATTTTAATTTCACGTCTCTAAACAAAGCATCCTTCTATTATCTATTAAATTGAATTTAAATATCCTCGATGTCTTGTTTTATTTAAGCTTAGTTTATTTGCAAATCTATAAAGAGCTTAATTAACTATTATTCTAAGACAAAATTCTGTTAGTAACATTTATATTACAGTATCTACTCTGTTATACATTTTGGACCCGCTAACGTAATTTAATTAAATGTTACCGTGCAGCCACTACTGTCGACTGAACTACCATTTATAGTATAAAACAATCGTTTTATTTCAAAGTGTAGAGGATAACGATCGTTTTCATTTTACCGTGGCGCTTAATATGGAGCTTTAGTGAACGTTAACATTCACTGTTCATGGAAGCTTTTTGTTATGAAGCTATAAGGTATTTTTAGGAAATACACTTTTTTAATGT
The DNA here is from genome assembly GCA_039881145.1 of Druceiella hillmani. Taxonomy (NCBI): domain Eukaryota; kingdom Metazoa; phylum Arthropoda; class Insecta; order Lepidoptera; family Hepialidae; genus Druceiella; species Druceiella hillmani. The sequence continues at coordinate 1,681,933 of JAYKKI010000095.1, read as the reverse complement.
TCTCCGTTTTAAAAAAACATTGTACATGGAAAAAAGCTTATCCGACTCGATACATTTTCAATGTTTTACAAAATTGAAACAAATAAGTTAAATTAGGTTTGATGTTAATTTCAACAGATTACAAAAGCACTAATTTCGTCATAAATGATTTAATGAAAAAAATAATTGTAAATATTAAGTCTTTACAATCATTTTTTTCAATTTTTTGATCGTTGAATTAGGAATTATTGAAAAAATAAGAATATATAAAAAGGAGTAAGTTTGATGACATATGTATTTCTAATATTGCAGATATTTGTTAAGAGAATAATGAAACAAATCCGTTTTTACGTATAGATTTGTATATGGATCAGCTCTGATGATAACATATGTATGCAAAAAACGAGTAAGATACAGATAATAAATATTAATTTTGCCAGTTAACAACCCTTAATAGAAATAAATAATTGTGCGGGGGGCACGAACAAGTCATGGACGGTTGAACAGGACCATTGAAAAATAACAGGAATTTTTTTCGTATAATACTGTCAACGTTATTAACAGTAGTGTCCATAGATTTCTATAACTCTTTAACCTTTTCGGCATATTTGTTGTACAAAGCTGCAGTTTTTTTATTTAGATTTTTTTGTTCTTACTTTGTGTAGAAAAAGTATACAACGAAAACAAGTATTTTAGATCCTCGTGGTATTTAAACTTGCGTACATTTTCTTTAGTTTTGAGTATCTATACCATTATCATATTCATAATAACGAGTTAGTGTTTAATTATATCAATTTACAGTTCCATTAAACAGTAAATTAAACCCAAGGTTGTAAGTATTTGATATATTATTAAGTTTAAAGTTATAAGGTAAGTACGTCTATGACCTATAAACTTCAAGTTTCCTTTGATTTAGGTAGTTAATTTTGTAGTTATCTTCGACAGCAATAGTTTGTCTGTAAAAGTAGGAATTCACTTTGTTAAAATAGGGCACCTGGATCATTATTTCGATACTCAATATGTATGTTCGTGTTCAAAGTAAGAACGTCTCATTTTGAACCATTATATACACACACACATATATATATATATATATATATATATATATATATATATATACATACACACACACACACACACACACATATATATATATATATATATATATATATATATACATATATATAATATATTTACGTTGTCACAACTTGATGACTTTTATATACTTGATATTTATGCCCATGAATAAATAAGGCATATGAAGAGTAGTTTCAGATGTATGTGTTGAGTATTGGAAAATGCGTCAGCTATAATAAGTATTTTAGGGTTCTGTACTTAAAAATAAAAAAACGCAATCATATGATCACTTTTTAGGCTTCCCGTCTTTGCTCAAATACAAAGTTGAAAATATTAATCTTTGTGGTGCCATAGCCCTACAATAAAAATTGTAGCATTTCAAATATCACCCACTTTGATACTGACTTATCCATGAAACCACTAAGGGTACTTCCCTTTAAATTAAAATTGTGAAATGTCACGGAAGAAGGCCTCATAGGACAAGTAAAATAAATAATCCGGAAATCGTCAATTTATGCTTCTTTAGGAATATATTACGTAACAAACGCATTTTTTTGTTTTTTTTTTATATTTACAAAATATCTGCTTATTAAGCTTTACACCTTTTGCGAGTTCTATTCAAACATAATCGTATTCTCTTATTAACCACTCTTGTTAAGATATTAATAATGTTAATTCTTAGTTTATAAATAAGAACAACATATTTTATTACATAAACTGACTTCAATAATTATTATGTATCGTCACAGTAATGATATTACATTGGTGAAGGTTTTCGGTGTGCTGAAATAAATGTCGAAAATGAATACGCAATAACGAAATCGGTTACGGTCACTCGTTTTTCCAATAGGGAGAGCGAGGGACGGACCTCCGTCGGGATGTGTTTTGAATTATGAAAACATTTTAACCCTTGTCGACTTGTTCATATTTCTACACGATGACCTGAGCTCTACATTTGTCCATTAGTCATTGTTCGGTACGTTTTAGGGGTTGTTAACTTTTTTACTATGTGAATATTTTCTTTTCTCTGGCATTATTGCAATTGGTTTAGTGTTCGTTTAATGAATTAATAGAACGAATAGTGTTTAGGTTAAGTTTATAATTTTAAATCTTTTTCTGTAATTTAGAAGGCATACGGATTTATTTTTTTTTATTTGAATCGTAAAATGTATTCTGTGGATATAGTACAAAAATTTGTTTTTATACAATTAATTAATTAAATATACCGAATTTTGTCCCTAATATTAATAAACAACACGTATGTGGCATGTACGGTATGAGAATCATTTTATAATGGACTATAAAACTATAAGATGAAATATAAAATTAAGGATCCAGGTAACTTACGAATTTCAATTTTCCCTTTTTTTTTTAAATAATAACAGTGATAATAGGATTGATATAATAATGGCAGGAATGATAACAGGATTGATGCGAAGAAAAAAATTAACAAATTCAAAGTTGTCTCTTTTTGTTAGGATATTGCAACTTACATGCTATATCATGTTAACACATCGCTTATGTCAGCGTTAATTTTAAATCATTTTTTAGTGATTTAAAAATTGAAAAGTATTCACGTTGACACGGTACTATCTTCACAAAAAATAAGAACTTTGAACTTTTTTACTTTCGCTGGTTATCTATCGGTTAGTGATCTCGAGTCGAGTCGATCTGTATTTTATTAACTATTGCTCAAAACAGACATCTGGAAGAATGTTCTTCAACCATTCTCTTGTATTTTTTAGTTAGCTTTATTATTAGATTTTATTTAAGTTCTGACATGTTTTAGGGTGAATCGAATTTTGAGTCTTTTAGAGTGTTCCCTAAATGCGTTCCATAAAAAACAATTGAGATGGTAAATTGCTCATTAAATAGAAATTGTCGTAATCGTGGAAGAATATTTCGTAGATATAAGATACTAAGTGTTTCTTCATAGACTCTCGCACACTTGTGTGGCGCACGCTTGTGAGACCAATACTTTCGTGCATCTCAAGAGACGAAACTCGGATGGCTGAAATGATCCCGGATGGACGATATTGTCGTAGGTTTCTGGGTCTCTCGATTGCTGGCATTTTTGAATTTTCTCTTGTGTGATAAGCTGGAACGTATCGTTCTTCATTATGTGGCATTGGTGTTGTTCTTTATTATGTGGCTCATGAATAGCAATATCCTATTCCACGGATCTGACAACCAGGAGTTGTTCATTTTTCTGTAAAATTATCTCATTAAGTTTATAATGCTTTTCGCAAATCTATAATACCTTTCGCTTTTATCCGTCCACTTATTGAATGTTCCGGTTATTTTCACCGTTTCTCTTAGAGACCACGACTGTACAGAAAAATTGAAAAAAACGTCTTATGGTTCATTTTCCTGAATGTCTTGTGCACTTTTCTGTGCGATGCGTGTAGATTTATACGCTATGTCATTTCGTGCATCGAAACTTTCACTCGGTTTAGTCATATATATATTCAATATTTGAAGAATTTTTCTTTTTTTATAAGAAAAAATTCGTAATTATGTATTCATAAGAGACTATAATAAATAGGTGTAACATAATTTATCATATATGTCTTCACTATTGAACGTTTATCCAGGGCAATTGCACTATTGATTTACTGAGGAAGGACAATTGAACAATTGAAAAGCGGATGAGAATTTTAAGTTAGTGCGAATTGCATTAACGTCTGGTTTCCCGCGGGAGGTTGGGAGCTTCCTGGTAGTCGTCTTTATACTCACTCTAACCCAATATTGACTTAGAAAAGATTAGATTGTCGTCTGTTCTTCTTCTTTAATTTGAAAAATATTTTTAGATCTTTATAGCTATTTAGTTTTCAATTGTTAAATAGTCAAAACAGAAAAGTGTGTCAAAGTATGTGTTTTTAATTATTATCTACATGGTGGAAATAATATGTTATTAACATATTAAAATATAAGTTAGAATCGAGCTCATAGTCAAACAATTCAATCTATTGGCCTTTGAACAAAAATTATAAAAAATTCATTTTATTCATTCGAATTATCGCTTATTTCCACTGATTAAAATGATTACATTTTGAATAAGAATGATATAAACAAGTCGAACTTGGGTTATTTGCGGTCTGTAAGATAGTGTACGTGTCATAAAGTAATCTACCTAAGCACACACGAAGCCTAAAACACGAACCTAGTTGTGTTTAATACGCATTCAAACTTTGGTTTATAAAGTTTGTGTAAAGCGTGTTACATCAAAGTTGAATAGCTGGATATATATATATATATATATATATATATATATATATATGTATAATTTTTTGCTTGCAATATTGTTTCAATAATTAAATTGTTTTAACGAAAAACTAACTTACGTAATGCGATACTGATGCACTAATGTAGACCTTACCATAATATTAATATTTTATGCACGCTTTTATGATAAGTTGTTTCCGGAGTAGTGAGGGGTTGAAAGTTATTTTTAAACATTTTTATGAAAACTGATTGTGGTGATGTTGATACCATATGATAAAATTTTAGAACTAACAAATTATATTATCATATATTTTACTCACTAAATGTGTTAAATATTTTGTAATATATATTTTTTTTTATTAAAAATTTAATTAAATTAAATTACCTAAAATTTAATTAAATTAAAATACTACCTTTAAATTAAATTACTAATTTTCTTGTAGAATAGGGCATTGACAATAAAAACAAACTCATGAGTTATATTCAGATACCGTTAGGACGTTGTGAAATGTAGCGCAATCATTGATCAAGTGACACTCTGTGCACTTGCTTTAAGAAATGGGAAAGTGGGTAATTTTTTATTGGAGCCCTATTAATATAAATGTACATGTAATATCCATTACAATAATAGTTACCGTACAACTAAAAAATACTGCTATATTGTTAACCGGACATTTGTAGGGTCGCAATAAGATTAATGTCGACCGCACTCTCTACGGACACTAGGTATATCTGCTGCTAAGGGTATTGTGTTTTCTGATCAAGGATAATTATCCGTATATTACAGTTATTTATATTTATTCCTTAATTTATAAGTTAAGTATATCGTTTTTCTATTTCTCTGCAATTTCTTTGAAATTCCATACACTAGTTTAGAACTTTTTCTGAAATTTCATAAACTGGTTTAGAACTTTGTTCCTTATCAATATGCTTTAAATTTAAAAATGGTAGTTACCCGCCTGACTATATTAAAAATTCGTCGAAGCAGATCGTTGATGCAATCAAAAAAATTGGTTTATTTGTTCTTCACCTATTTATTTGAATAAACTAGACTAACCTCTAATATTTATGTTCATAAAAACTTTTAAAATCTCCCCTTTCTCTGTCTTCCTGAAGATAATTTTATTTGAAAATAGTTTTTAATGACGACATCGCCCGCGTGATTATAGTTGCATGTTTATAGGGATAAATTAAAATATGCAGCGCCATACAGATTAATCAAGGAAAATCAAATACAAAGTCTTTATTTTTGTATTGTTAATATGTTACAAATTATAACGAAAATAAACATATTTCTCTATAAATTAGGAATTAAAGGCAGAGATTCGGTTGCTATATAGTGCGTTTGTAGTTAGCATTTCAAAAAACCACGTCGATCCGTAGCTTATTATTCCAGTTGTATGCTTTTTCAGTTTTAATTAAGAATTTTCCCCAGAAATTGAGATTTTTCGGGGTCAAAAGTTATCTATGACATTTTGGGTTCCATTAGAAATCTCTGCGCAAATCACGTTGATCCAATGCTTTGTTTTGATGTGAAAGAAAATAAATAAACACACTTTTACATCTATAATATTAAATAGTATTAGTATACAACTTATATTAATTTTAAAGTCTTTTCAGGTCTAAAGATTTGTATATTTTTAAAACTATATTGTACACTATGAAATATTCATACACATTTGAAAACTTTTTCAAAGAAATTGCTCGTCACAACCGATATCATGAATTTATGGAGAACAGTTAACTTACTAATTTGTCGATCTAGGTGATAAATACAGAAAAACACAATTATCTATGTTACCATTTAAAAGTAGAAACGCTTTTTTCCTAAAAATGTGACAGAACTAAAGGAGACGAATGTACTCACATATTACCCTATATATATATATATATATATATATATATATATGTGTGTGTGTGTGTTTGTGTGTGTGTGTGTGTGAGTGTGTGTGTGTGTGTGCACGCGCGCTTCTAGTTTCCCTACTTATTGGACATTCAAGAAAACCTTTGTTACATTTTCTTGAGGAAAATTTTATTATGAAAATTAGGCCAATGAATTATGATATTTAACCCCTGTAACGAGTCTTATACGTCACTGTCTACAGTCCATAGTCGTAAACATGAAAGTGAGTAAATCTTTGTATGAAAAAATTGAATTTGCAGAAAAAAATTCAAAAAGTTTCTTTTGGAATTATGGTCAGAAAATAGAAAACAAGCTCACATTTAATAACATAATGGACAGTACAAAATTCATTGAAATAGAGTCATTCAGTTTCAGGGAGGCATTTATTCTAGATTTAATTTTATTTTCTCAAGGAGATAGAATATCAAAATCAAAAAAGTAGAATTAATTTACCACTACCACAGTGGTAAATTAAACAATGGCACAACTTGTGGCCAGTATGATTTGTCACTCGACGTCTTAATAGGAAACAGTCGTTATTATTCTGATTTGTTACCATAATTTTATACATCGCCGGAAATGAATTCGTTACAATTATTGCGATTGTTATGATATTGTAGCAATCACGGTCTAGTCTGAAGATGATTTTTTATATTTTTTTTTGTCAATTCTTTTAACGTAATCTGGGTAAGAATTACTGTCGCTTTGTAAACTGAATAATACTATGGAACAAATGAAGTGAAGATGAGATTTAATATTTGAGAGCAAGGCATACAGTACCTTTTAACGGTTACGTTTAAAACGGACGCGAGAATAAAATCACAAATACCTAATATCGTTTACTTATTAAACACGAAATTCATAACAATAATATTTTTGTGTCAATTTCTTACTTCTTCTGGTATTCTATGGATATAAAATTATTATATTTACGTTATATTTTTATTAATATAATTACAGTTATGGGTATTTTCGAAACAATCCACTTTGTTATTATTAAGAAAGAAATTAAGTGTGTTTTTTATTATTGCAAGGTGTTATAAATCATTTATAATTAGATAAATGTTTATGAATGTCGAATCGCCGGGTTCTTTAGTTCAGCGCCAGCGTCTTAACAACTGCTCTGTGGGCCTTCTTACTTACTCAATGCTGAATATTGACATTAAAGTTTTTTCCAATGTTACATTTTTTAAAAATAAATAGTTACTTTAGCAATCACACAAAAACACTACTGTATAGAGTTTATAAATAGTGTATTCTTTGTTCTTTTTTCATTAGCCTTATGCCAAATATCTAATAATTATACTTGTTATACAGCATCAACGTTCTATCTCATTTACTTCTCGTGTCTTGTTTAAGTGTTACATTTAGAAAGATAATCGAATATCGAGATTTAGAAAGATAATCGAATATCGTCTATGTTAAATTGACACTGATGTATTGCAGCTACTTCACTCCAACACATTAGAAAGTAAATTACGTGTACGAGTAGAATATGGATCCACGGCCGCTCGATTGTCGCATGAGTAAGTGCGTCTGACCGGAATGAATACAGAACCTTAGACTATAAAAGAAATAGAGTTTCTAAAAGCTAAATTAACAATTACCGGAAAACTGAATTGTGCGATACTCGTGATATTTTGTTACTGTGAAAGTTACACTAGGCAATATATTTATAGAGTAAAAAATAATATTAATATTCGTAAATAGTTTAAAAGCAATAATATGTACCCCACAATATTTAAAATACCTAACAGTGTTAGGATTTCGAATTATTTTTAAATGGTTTTTGTTATTTTCTTCGTTAAACATCCACATTCATGAGTTGTAGTTTTTCTTGTTTATAATCTAACTTTATGGGTTTATTACCGATACATTGAAAATGCTTTTTTATGTCTATTAAATCGTTCCTAAAGAATTAAAATATATTCACATGAATAAATTTAAATAGAACTGATCTTTATTGACAAAATTAATAATATTTTAATATTTATGTTAGACAAACTTTTACCGTATCTTTGTCGCACAAAGATATTATCCTACGTCGAGAATATTTTTCCTAGAAACATGAATTGAAAAAATTAACCTTAATGTAAAAATTACATTTTCATAATAAATTCAAATTTATTCAGAAACGATGATACACAAAATAATAGTAATGATTTAAAAGCAAAACTTAAAATTATTAAGAATAATAATAACAGTAACTAATAATACAAATGTTAAAAAAAGGTTAAGTGCAAGCTATACTTGCGCAATTCGTTTTTCATGTCATTTACCCCCTATTTAAACATTAATTTTTATGTATATTGACTTTGCGCTTAAAAGAAACTCCTTTGCCGTACTAGCCGCCGCTGAGTGCATCAATACTGTGTCGCGTCACAGATTTCGATAGAGCGAAATTAACATTTTGTAAAACATGTGAAGAAAAAATGGTTCCTTACATCGTGAGAAATGTCTTTTTGGGAAAATATTTTTCTCTACGATCAGTGGTTCACCAGTTAGAAGAAAATTAACAATTATATTGTTTAGAAAAATTAATTACGTTCGAATTTTTAAATTTTGATATATTCGGTTCAATTTATACACAGTTTCCCACATTAAAGCTTTTTTTGTGATTGTTTCATATTTTTTTGTGATATTTGTGGGGGACTTTTGAATTGTTTTTCCCGAGAAATGTTAAAATTAAATAATATATAGAATAAAAGAAAAGATAATAAAAGAGAAGACAGAAATAAAATATTTCATTTACACACAATAATCTTGAAAAGTATTTTCCATTTCACCCCCTGAAATTGACCCTCAAAATATAATTGGGCTACTATACTCTACTTTCAGGCTTAATTTTAATCTTTTACGTTGAATAATTTCAGAAAACATCGTCTGTGAGTGTTAGATGGATGGCTGCACGGACATCGAGGTGTTTAAAGATTTTACGCTAAGCAACAGCTTTTGTGTCTGCAGGAGTGACTGTGGTAGGTTGATCCAGGCCTCGAGCTTCCTTTGCAAAAATATATGCACACCCATTTCCTTCAATGTCGACATGAGCTGGAATCCACTGGAGTATACAAAGTTGATTTATTGAGTGGAGAAGGATATTGATTTCTTGGTTTTAATTTGGCTCGCCGTTGCTTATGGCTTCGAGTGCTGCTTTTGAGCCATTGGATTGATGTGAGAGATAGAAAGCTGGGGTTTCTTTAATTGCAAGTTTTTCACTAGTAATATTTTGAAGTAACTTGGTCAGTGGGAATTTTGAGTTTGACATTGCTGTCGAAGGAGTGAATGAGAAAAATGCCTGAACCTGTTCTGTTAAAGGTATTATCAGAGGAACTATCTGTGTAGACTATTACATTGTTTTCTTTAGCAAATAAACGGATTATGTCGTCTCCTTTTTGTAAATAAAACTTGAGTTGGTTTTTCTTCGAGCATGGTTTTATTAAGTTTACATTGATTTTAGTGTTAGCAGGTGGATTGACAGGAAACAGTGATTCTGAAATTTTATGCCTAGGAATATTTAACGTCGACGATCTTGAGCCAAACCTACCAGCCTTCTAACGTTGACGATTTTGAATTCTGGAATTTTACGTCTAGGAATATTTAACGTCTACGATTTTGAGCCTCAGTTTGTGCCACATAACTTGCAATGGATGTTTAATTTCTTGAGGGCTTTATTTGCTATGTTTGTTTAATTTCTTGAAGGCTTTATTTGCTGTGTTTCGATGTTTTGTGAAACGCAGTTCTAGGTTTAATATGACACCCAGGTATTTAGAATTCTGGACGCGTTCAATAGTGGAATTTTGAATTTTTGAATACCTCCTACGACGTGTTTTGTCAGTTGAAAAAATGCAATAGTTAGACTTGCTGTGGTTTATAGTCAACTTAAGATCTGCAGCCCAAGCTGCAATACCTTAGAGCTAAGATTAAATGGTTTTTCAGATTTTTTAAAATTTAAATGGCAATATTATCTGCATAGCAGACAATCTTGATATTTTTATGGATATAAAAATCGATTGTATTCATATGTAGAAGAAACAGCGGTGGACAGAGCTTTGTTATACACCTACCCAAGTTCTGTGGTTCCTAGATAGTTCTCCATTGAATCTGACTAAGAAGCACCAATCTCTCAGAAAGTATTTCCCTTCAATACCAACCTCAGAAGTCTTTCCCTTCAATACCAACAACAAGTGCATTCCCTTCAATACCAACCTCATGGGCAATTCGGATAAGTTTTGTCGCTAAACTCGGTCAAAAGCAGCAGACACGTCCAGGAAAGCAACATGTTTTTTCATGCTGTTTTTTTTCTGAAAACTATCACTAATCGATCAACAGTGCTGTGATGAGCTTGGCAGGCTATTTGATAGATATGACTTTCCTTTTCTTTAATTAACCAATTCACATGTCCGAAGTGAATGATCCCTTCCAATAGCTTACAAAGTGTTCTGGTAAAACGTATGGGTAACTATTGCAATTAGAGGCATTTTTGTTTGGCTTGAGAATAGGAATAACAAAGGAAGTTTTCCAACTTGTTGAAAGCTTGCCAGAAATCCAGGAAAGTTTGAAAATCTCAAATAGTTTTCTCTTGGTTTTTTCTGCCGAAGATGAGATCAACATCTGGAGCTTTATTATGTTAAACTTTTGAAATAGCAGAGTATAGTTCCTCTCTTATGAAAGTATCGGAAATGATAGTGTTCCTAGAAGGTTTAAAATAGTATTTAATTAGTTTTCTTGTGTTATTGAGAATAACTTTATCTGTTTTACTAAGTAGTGCTCTGCAAGCACGTTAGTACTTTCCATATTTGTGCGAGCTAATTTATTCAACCAACATGTAAATATATATATATATATATATATATATATATATATATATATATATATATATATAAATAACAAAAAATATAAAACCGCTGTATTTTCTACAATAACAGCAAAAAAATAAGAGCTAAAGCCTCCGTCGACCAAACACTTCGTCCACTTATATCTCATTCCATTCGCACCCTTTTCAGCTCTCTTTCCGACATGTTTTTAAACGTTTTAAAATAAAAATATGCACAGTATTTTCCCATGTCGAAATATGCACAGTATTTTCCCATGTCAAAATATGCACAGTATTTTCCCATGTGTTTGTGAAAAGTATTAACTGACAAACCAGTTCTTATCTTAACCAAACACCACACTGTAAAAGCGGCCGTTAATATGATAAAGTTAATAAAGTGTTTCATCTCACGGGAGGCACCTACTTATTGCTTTACGCACGCCCATAGTTTGGGGTTGAGGAGTGCTCGTTTAATTTGCCGCCGCCGCCAGAGGTAATGTTACAGATTTCATTCAATTAATGTTTGCCCAATGTTCGTATTTTGTATGCTCACTGAGCCAGGAATTTTATAAACTAGTACTTTGTGCTCCATGTTAATATTTTCTTATTATGGTGCGCTAGGTCAGACTTAAGGGTAGTTATTAAGTAATGTGACAAACGAGTATGCAGGGGTATGCATATTTAAGCTCTTTCAAACATTTAAAAGTACATAGTATTTCTATTATACTATGTAAATATCAATATTAATTTTACATAACGTGAAAATAAAGCCTTCTATGTCTTTCATAGTTGCTAATATCAGGGCACATTTTTAAATAAATTAAGATCTAGGATAACCCTTATAGTTATTTTCCCACCTTCATATAGGTCTGTTAAAACAATTTTTCACTTCTCGTATCTTCGCTCCAATTTTATACTATTGTTATATTTAAATACCTCCATTTTTCTTATATATGTTATAGAAATTAATCACCGACAAAAGAGTAGAAACGTAATTCTTTTGGCAGAACGCAGTACTTGTTAATATAATTTAGGAAGTTGTGACATTTTGTATTGCATAAAATATTTTGTCTATTCCAACTGAATTGAGATCTATTGCCCGATATATTAAGATGGTATTTCTTGCACTTAACTTATGCTAGCTAGTACTTGTGATCAGTTTCATGAAACCCAAATGTTAAAACAGAATGACTATCAGTTTTTGTTTCATGTGTATTTGGTGTTTTTAATATAGCTGCGCTTTCTAAAACTGCTTTCAAATGTTTATCTTCAATCCAAAATATTACTTTCAAAAAATGGAACCTAAATTTTTTTCCCCATCATAATGAGCATCGACTCGTCCATGTTGAAATTATTAAGTAAAATTTGACATCATCCATTTTCTGCGTTTTCTAGTAGTAATTTATTTAATTAATATTTATATTAGCAAAGTCAATATTAATGACTGTTCGACATTATTGTTGACAAATATAACTTAACGATAGTCGTTAATTGCATTATAATTAGTATCATTTGTTCCCCATTTTTGCAAAATGATATATGTGTAAAAATTGTATATTTTGTCTTATTCTAGATATAAAAACTTGAATAAGAACTAACAATTCGGTGATATTATGGGCACAATATTAATTTAAACGAGTTTTGTCAATTGTATTACAGGAAAACAAGATTTTTTTTTTTATTGTTTTGCAAAGCGTTTGAACCAAAGGAGCGTTTTATGCGTAACTTTTAATTTCATGCTTATAAATATAACATCCTTCTATAATCTGTTAAATTTAAATATTATCGATTTTTCGTTTTATTTAAATATAGTTTATTTGCAACTCTACAAATAGAGTAATTAACTATTATTATAATACACGATTCTGTTAGTAACATTTTATGTTACAGTATCGATACTGTTATCGATTTTGGACTCACTGACGTAGATTTAATTAAATATTACCGAGCAGCCGCCACTGTCCACCAAACTTCCATTTAATGAATGAAACAATCGTTTTATTTCAAACTGTGGAAGATAACAATTGTTTTCATTTTACTGTGACCCTTAATATGAATCTTTTGTGGATGTTACATTCATTGTTAATGAAAACTTTTTTTTATGAAGCTATAAGGTCTTTTTAGAGAATGTACTTTTTTTTTAAGGAGAACATTTCTCCTTTTTAGAAAACAAATTGTTTATGAAAAAAAGCTTATCCGATTCGATACAGTTCCATTGTTTTATAAAATTCAAATAAATAAGTTAAGTTACAATTGATGTTAATTCAATGCAAAAGCACTAATTTCGTTAAAATTTATGTAATGCCAAAAAAATATTTGTAAAGACTAAATGTCGATCGTCAAATTAAGAACTAGTGAAAAAAAATAATATAAGAAAAGGAGTAAATTTTATGACGTATGTATTTCTAATATTGCATATATTTGTTAAAATAATAATGAAACAAATCAGTTTGGACGCATCGACGTTGTATATGGATCATCTCTGATGATAACATATGTATGCAAAAGACAAGTAACATACAGATAATTAAATATTAATTTCGTCAGCCAACAGCCCTTAAATAAAAACGAATAGTTGTGTGGGGGTAAGAACAACTCATGGGCAACAAATACGACCGTTGAAAAATGACAGGAATTTGTTTTTTGTACAATTCTGCGAACGTTATTAACAGAAGTGTCTATTGATTTCTATACATCTTTAAGAGTGCCTTTGTTGTACGTAGATGCAGTTTTTCATTTAGATTTTTCTTGTTTTCATTATTTGTATAAAACGTAGGAATCAAAAAAAGGTGTTTTATACCCTTTTCTTTGATTTTGAGTACTTATACCATTATCATAATCATAATAATAAGTTAGCTTTTGATTATGTGAAATTACAGTTCCGTTAAATAGTAAACTAAGCCCAGGACAGTAACTATCTGGTATATTAGTAAGTATAAAGTTAGTATACGGTAAGCATTTCCATGACCCACAAACTTCAAGTTTCCTTCGATTTAGTTACTTAATCTCGTAGTTAGCTTCGTCAGCACTAATATGCCTGTAAAAGTAGGAATTCACATTGTTAAAATAAGGCATCTGGATCGTAATTTCGAAACTCAATAGGTGTGTTCGTATTATAAGTAAGAAGGTCAAATTTTGAATAATTTACTATGTATAATTAATTTATATTGTCATAGCTTGATGATTTCTAACTAACTTTCATAAATCGCGATACAGATTTTAAGATTACGTAACCTTGTTGACGTTTTCATTAAGTACAAGGAAATTGATCCTTATTGTACGAAAGTAGATTTTCTATTACTTCCTAATAATTGAACATCCTAATGTTTGAACTTAAAATTACTAAGTTGTCACCTTGGGTGTTATGTGTGTTCTTGACTAATGTAGGGAATATGTAAAATATAGGATAACGCAAAATATTGAATCAAAATGTTGAAATATCCCCGATATGTTATCCGTCTCATTCCACTTTTATTCAGTATTATCAGATGACAAAATCATATTATAATTATGTTTACTATTCAAGATTAATAATTTATCTTGAATAGTAAACATAATTATAATATGCCACCTCTTGGAATAATTTAATATCAAAAAAAGAACGTGTTGGTGAAAATCAATTAACATGAGAGAAATAATGAGGAACAATTATTTATATAGAAATAGTAAAACCTTTACGTATTTTGGTGATTCATGTGATAAGGAAACTTATGCGATTTTTACATAGTACAACCGTGTCATCTCATAAATAGTGTTGGTATACCGTTTAACCTACAATTTCATTCGACTTAAAACATAAAATTATTTTTTTTTTAATTTTCAGAAAGAGTGAAAACAAAAATGTTTGAAAATAGCAAGGAGCAGTGAACGACAAGCAATACGCTTATTCTAATAGTTAATAGGTAGAAAATATAATCACCAAAATATGACAAGGCATGTACCCTCTATGATGTTCCCATACATGCTTTCTGTTGATAGGTAAATGACAATGTAATATTTTTTATATGGCAACACTGGTTCGATCGTTTTCAATCTCTTTAACTTCTAAAGTCAGTGTGCAATGTAAAAGGTTAAGTTAAATAAATAATATCTTCTTTTACCGCAGAATACCTTTGTTTTTCATTTAAAATCCATCATGTTATGGGCCTAAACACGTAATCTTGTCGTGATTAAGAACAGGAAGAGTAAGAAGAACAGGATGGTGGAAGACAACTTTAAAATACCTGGTTCGCACATCAAGTTAGAAGGAGCAGCTAATTGGGATTTATGGAAGTTTCAATCTGTTTTTTTCTACCATGAAGTCAAGGTTTACTAGAAGTAGTTAAAGGAGGGGTGCCAAACCAAACGGCTAATGAGGCTGCATGGGACAAAAAGACGCAAAAGCTCAAACTTGATTTGTAACAAAAATATCAGAAAATGCGATGATGTATATTATTATACGAGGAGGGCATATGATGTCTGTTATTTATCTAAAACATAAAAAAAAGTTGTAAAATCTACTAAAACAGATGGAGGAAGAGATTTCTGAAATATTCGTCATAATAAAGGTGTTGATGTCGCTCCCAGATTATTACAAGCATTTTGTGCCAGCATGGGAGTCGGCACCGGAAAATAAACAAACATATGGCAGTGTTATTGCTAGACTATTGATAGCGGAGCGATTGAAAGAAAATGGGGAAATAACTCAGCAATCAGCAATTTTGTTGGAAGGAAAGTGAATAAAAAAATATAAAGTGTTACAAATGTAATAGATTGGGACACTGTCAAAGCGAGTGTAGTAGTAACGTAAGCAAACATAATAACAGTTTGGTAAACAATTAATCAATGTTATGTGTCTGTAATCGTGAGTTCAAGTGGACATTTTCAAGAGACACAGTGGTAAGTGGATACCGGTGCAAGTCATCATACGTGACCCGAGCGAGATAAATCAGTGATAGTCGGTAAAGACAGTGTAATTAGTGCGAATGATTGTGGGCAGGTGACGATATAGGTTTTTAATGGTCGCGAATGGGTCAATAAGACTATGGACAATGTATTGCATGTACCAGATATAAAAAACAATTTATTCTCTATGAACTGTGTTACAGGTTATGTCATGATTGCAAATAATAATTAGTGTAAAATCCTAAAAGAAAATAGAGTGTGTATGCTAGTCAATCTTAACGGAGTTATGTGCTATATTAACGTACGTTATAAGTGCGAAATAGCAAACGTGACTCAAATAAAATTTGGGTTAAAATAGTGGCATGAAAAACTTGCTCACCAAAATCTGCAGGACGTAAAAACTGCACTTAAAAATAATAATATTTTAGTGAAAGACGATTCAGATATAAAGTTCGAAGGCTGATTGGATGGTAAAATACATTGTTTATCCTTCAACACCAGTGGAAGTACGACAAATAGGTTGTGTGAACTTATACATGCTGACACATGCGATCCTATGGAAGTGCCGTCGTAGGTTCCAAATATTTTGTTATCCTGATGACTTTAGCAATTACAGGCCAGTGAGATGACTTTAGCAACTACCGGTCAGTGTACTTTGTAAAATGGAAGGATGAGAAGAAATGTTTTGAAAACTTCATTAATAAAGCTGAAAATGTTACCAACAATAAAGTGCTCTACTTGAAGAGTAGTACAACTCGCACCACGAGGGTTTCTTACACATTTAGGCACTTATAATAGTTTAATGGCACGTAGTATATCTATTAAACTAATTACAGGATTTTAATTTATTAGACCCCATATATTTTGTCTAATACATCTTTCAAATGAGCTTGTTTCAAAAAATTTATAATTTCACACTGAGTTAAAAATCATTGTCTTTTTTATTTTTTCCGTTATTATGTCAGCTTTCAAGATTGTAAATCGGCCACCAGAATTGTTTTTGATTGTGATGAGCAGTCAAACTACGATAAAAATAAAGAAAAAAATATGCTTTAAAAATCTACATGTTTTTATGATTGGAACCGAGTGATTTGAATTTTTTTTAGCAATGTAAGTTTATAGACACTTGACGTTGTCGTTTCTGAGAAAAAAAGACTTTGACAACCATGTGTTGACAAATAAGGGTTTAGCTTTCTTCGTTTTGATGGATGAAACCCTAAAAACGATGTAATTTTTAGAAGAAGACTTTCTCTTTTAAAGAGTTATATTGAAAGTCGATTACTAGTAGAATTACCCTAAATGTAATTTTTCTTATTACCAAAAATCGATTATTGCGCGCCAGTCGATAATAAAGCACAGGGATGCAACAGGGGTGCGTATTGTGGTACTTCGAATTTTTTAACTTGTACCATAATTAAGGTAAACTCTACTGATATATAAATCTAGTAGAAGTTGCGCTTTACATAATACTTCATTATTATAACTAGTAAATATTACGATTAAAGCATTAGATAAATTCTTTAATTATGTTTAATGACAGTGTTAAAACTTGTTTTGTACGACTGATATCTTATGCCTATGATTATTTATATAGATACAAATATTAATTCCATCATTTTATAAGCTACAGTTTTGCTTTTTGAAGAGTATGACATAAATAACCACTCATTTTGTACAATATATACGAATTTAGATAGCAGTAGCTGTGGTATAGTGGTACACATTATCAAATAGCGCGAGTACGAGTTGCGAGTTTTAATCCCTTTTTAAATAATACTTTTAAGTATGTTAAGAACTCGAACTACTTCCGTACACCCTTGGCATATATAAACAATTTGGCGTATACAGTGTTTTAATTACAATTTACAAATATTAATACTGATTTTAACCATTTAAATGTACGGCTTAATATATCTGTAATGGGCGCAGAAATATAAATTTCTTGAGAAGTATGATATCTAGAATCAGTCTGTTGAAATTATCGTTGCTATATTTTTTCCGGTATACTTGAAGTAAACTTCTGAAGAATTTGACATTTATACAAGACATTTATAACAATATCTCCAGAATTATGTCAAATAAAATGTATTATTATATATTCTTCCACTTTCGGCTCCAGATCAAAAATTTTAGCTCCTTCTTGCTCTCTGGGAAATATATTTATCAATATTTTTGTGAGTGTGATCTATTGACATATATTCAGGTGTAAAGCTTTGTCACAAATTTTTATGTTAAACGATTTCAGGGAAAAACGACTATTATGTATAGACAGCAATGGAGTTCTCTGATAGATACACAGACTTGAGGACAGATGAATAAGCAAAGAAGAGCGAAACCGATTACATAAAAAACCACCAAAATGAAGTCAAATCGTTTATAATTTTATTATCATTATTCTTGGATTCGTCTACTTTTGTTAATTCAATGCATTTTTTCTTACATTTTCACAAAATGCGAAAGAGATTTACAGGTTACATCCATTTTAAACGAGTAACTGGAATAAATTGGCTATAATCCGCTAGATGTTTTTGACGTGCATATGCTGGAACAGCAACATGCAATAGTTATCACCAACGAAACTGCCGACTGTCGGTAAATATAACAATTCTAGCTATTAAGCAGACTACGCTTTCATTAGAGTCAGAGCAAACATACGTATGTGTGGCGCAGCGATCGCGTCGCGTATAAAACCAGAGTGTCGGCCGGAAATAAACAGCGGCCGAACATGTTTGACCATCGGATGAGGGGATGGTAATTAATTTTGGGTAAAATTTTGTCAAAGAGCACAGGAAATTATTTGCGGAAGAAATTACGAGCTGCGACCGCTAAGCGTCATGTTGATACCGCATTTGTGTCCGATGAAATACTAATATCATAGACCAGGTTCACGGCTAATGTTATTAAGAATTTTACAAAGTTCAAAATTTCCAACGTTCACTTCCTTTTTATTTTTTAATAAATTAATCTTCATAGTACTTAGCTATTTAAACTATATAATCTGTACAGTACTCAGGTATTGAAACTTATATTTTCAACTTATTTTAATTCCATGTATTTTATTTTAATTAAATTCACATATGTAACGAAAATGCATTGAATTCGTAAGAAATGAAAATATGGTCAAGTGTGGGTACGCCATCGTATTTAACGTAACTTTTCGAAATATAAAGCACTGCACAAAATTTATTTTGAATTGGTACATTGTTAGTTATTAAAGACTGGTTGCCTGTCCTGGTTTTGTCTAGGTAAAAATTGACTATTATTGCTTTTTAACTAAAATGCATTGCAGGTAATTTGTTAACAATATTCCAAACAGATTAGTATTTTATTCCAAACTTTAGTGGAATTGGGCACTATATATCTCAAGTTTGTAACGAGGAAACACTTACAACGTGTAATCTACAATAATTGGCTGTATATATCCTGCAGTGGTTATTGTTTATTTAGCAGAGATTATAGTTGTTTATAATACTATCAATCTTTGTCTTGAATGGCAGGTTAGTTTGGTTAACTCAAATATTCTTCTACCGTCTGGGTTTCTAACAAAAACAAATCATGGCAATTAATCTGTAATAATTAGCAATATGTACTATTGAAATTGTTTTTAGATATTCATATCGTCTATAAATATATCCGTAGGCATAACGTTGTAACATTTTATTATATTCGTATTGGTATGAATTAAACTTGAAAAATGACTAACTTACATTAAGCTAACCGAGAATATTTAGGCAGTTTTACTAATATTCAGGGCTGGTTATACTACGGACTAAATATATTATTTATTAGTTCCAAAAATTTGCCAAAATAAATGTAATGTTTTCCTATTGCAAAGTATTTGTACATAACTGTTATTGATCTAATCGGGAGAGAGTTTGGTAATTTTTTCTAACTAAATGCAATAAAACCTTCATCAGAAATAATTATTGGGGCCAAATAGGAATAGATATTGTTTTCCTTTGGTTTTATATATGTATTGTTGAAAATTCGGTATGTCCATTTCCTCCAAGAGTTGTTTCAATTAAATTTATGTAGCAATTATAAATATAATTTATTCTGTCCGCTACTTTTTAGTGTTTTGAGGTAGTAAACAAATGTTACATTTATCAAGCGGCGATCGGTGTATTGAGTGTAGAAGGATGCTTATTGGATGTTAATTTATCATTTTTAAACATTTCTTATGCTTCGAGCATAACTTGACTCTTGTGAATGTCCATTATTAGCAGAATTGATACATTGGAAATAGGGTTTAAAAAAAAATTTACCACTATGTTCGGAATGTATGTCAATTTGTTTAGCTGTTATGTGGAAACAAGACTTGAGTGCGTTTTGCTTCAGTGCACAATAAACAGCACACAAATTAATAACATGCCTCGCACTGACTATGATTATGTATTATGATTGTATCAATATATTTCTATCTTTTAAAAATTATGATGTTTCCTAGATCATGGATAGTGGATCTCATATCTTGGGTTGGTTGAAATTTAAAGGGCTTTAATCATGCTACGGAACTAAAAACCTTTTAATACTGGAGGCTTCTAGCTTTTTTATATTTAATTCAAGACGAGATTTCATAAGCTTATGTAGTCATGTATTGTTGAAATTTTTGTTTTCGATACTAAACTTCTTCTGAACTTTGTATAACTCATTAATGTTACAATATACTGTCCGATACTGGATTCCAATAAAATTAAAAAATATATTTGACACCTCGACAGAATGATTAATAAGGACATGATTAATAAGAAAATGGTCATGGGGTGGAAATGGGTTTATTTCTCAGCATTTGAGGATGATTATAAGTATCGTAATTTACAATTACTCCTTTCACTGAGTAAAAAGTTAAAATATAGTAAATTATACCTGGATTTCTTTTAAAATATAGTAAATTATACCTGGATTTCATTTTATAGGACTTTCACAGTTGTTTTGAATAAAGTAGTCTTCCTATAAACTTTTAAAACAGTTTTTTTTGTTACTTCTTGCTTCTAGAATGATTAAAAACTGGGCGCACCACAATGTAGCATCAAATACCGAGCCGCACTATTAGATACTACACTCTTTACCCTATGCACTTCGCAGTAGTTTTGAACTTTTCATGACTGAACCCCAGAGGATGCCAGAAGTCTGACTTCTAGCAAATGCCAGAAGTCCGACTTCTAGCAAATGAATAAGACCCTGATTGTGAAGTATTCAAATTAATTTTTGTTTCCAAGGTAGTTTCCGAGATATTTAGATAAAAATCGTAAATTTCACAGCCTAGGTACTCATTCACATGCTAACAGATAATTCTTAAGAATAAAAAAGAAAAAGGAATCCTAAAATCACTTTTTTGGCTTCCCGTCTTTGTCTCGAGACTTTTGTGTCAGAAACAGCTTCAAGTAAAAAGTTGAAAATAGTAATATTTATGGTGCCATAGTCCTGCAAAAATCAAGATTTTAACATAGTACAGTAAAAAATACAGTATTTCAAATATCATCCACTTTGGCACTGACTCATTTATGAAACCACTAAGGGTACTTCTTTTTAAATTAGAATTGTAAAATTTGTTATGAAGGAAGGCCCCATAGGACAAATAAAGGAAACAACCCGAAAATCATCAATTTATGTTCCTTTGCGAATACATTACGTACCAACTAAATATTTTTGTTTTTGACTTTCTTTTTTTATATTTACAAAATATATGCTTATTAAGTTTTAGGATAATATCATAACGGCATGAAACCCTCAAGACGCGAGTTCTATTCGAACATGATCGCATCCTTTTATTAATAACTCTTGTTAAGATATGTGTTGTGTCAGTTCTTAGTTTATAAATAAGAACAACATATTTTATTACATAAACGGACTTCAGTAACTATTATGTATCGTCACAGTAATGATATTATATTGGTGAAGGTTTTCGGTGTGCTGAAATAAATGTGGAATATGAATACACAATAACGAAATCGGTTACGGTCACTCGTTTTTCCAATAGGGAGAGCGAGGGGACGAACGCCCGTCGGGATATGTTTTGAATTATGAAAACATTTTAACCCTTGTCGACTTGTTCATATTTCTGCACCATGACCTGAGCTCCACATTTGTCCATTAGTAATTATTCGGTACGTTTTAGGGGTTGTTAACTTTTTTACTCTGTGAATATTTTTTTTTCTTTGGCATTATTGCAATTGATTTAGTATTCGTTTAAAGAATTAATAGAAGGAATAGTGTTTAGGTTAAGTTTATAATTTTAAATCCTTTTCGGTAATTTAGAAGACATACGGATTTAGTTTTTTTTATTTGAAACGTAAAATGTATTCTGTGGATATAGTACAAAACTTTGTTTTGATACAATTAATTAATTAAATATACCGAATTTTGTCCCTAATATTAATAAACAACACGTATGTGGCAAGTACGGTATGTGAATCATTATATAATGGACTATAAAACTATAAGTTGAAATATAAAATTAAGGATCCAGGTAACTTACGAATTTCAATTTTCCCTTTTTTTTTAAAATAATAACAGTGATAATAGGATTGATATAATAATGGCAGGAATGATAACAGGATTGATGCGAAGAAAAAAATTAACAAATTCAAAGTTGTCTCTTTTTGTTAGGATATTGCAACTTACATGCTATATCATGTTAACACATCGCTTATGTCAGCGTTAATTTTAAATCATATTTTAGCGATTTAAAAATTGAAAAGTATTCACGTTGACACAGTACTATCTCCGCAAAAAATAAGAACTTTGAACTTTTTTACTTTCGCTGGTTATCTATCGGTTAGCGATCGCGAGTCGAGTCGATCTGTATTTTATTAACTATTGCTCAAAACAGACATCTGGAAGAATGTTCTTCAACCATTCTCTTCTATTTTTTAGTTAGCTTTATTATTAGATTTTATTTAAGTTCTGACATGTTTTAGGGTGAATCGAATTTTGAGTCTTTTAGAGTGTTCCCTAAATGGGTTCCATAAAAAAGAATTGAGATGGTAAATTGCTCATTAAATAGAAATTGTCGTAATCGTGGAAGAATATTTCGTAGATATAAGATATTAAGTGTTTCTTCATAGACTCTCGCACACTTGTGTGGCGCACGCTTATGAAACCAATACTTTCGTGCATCTCAAGAGACGAAACTCAGATGGCTGAAATGATCTCGGATGGACGATATTGTCGTGGGTCTCTGGGTCTCTCGATTGCTGACATTTTTAAATTTTCTCTTATGTGATAAGCTGGATCGTATCGTTCTTCATTATGTGGCATTGGTGTTGTTCTTTATTATGTGGCTCATGAATAGCAATATCCTATTCCACGGATCTGACAACCAGGAGTTGTTCATTTTTCTGTAAAATTATCTCGTTAAGTTTATAATGCTTTTCGCAAATCTATAATACCTTTCGCTTTTATCCGTCCACTTATTGAATGTTCCGGTTATTTTCACCGTTTCTCTTAGAGACCACGACTGCACAGAAAAATTGAAAAAAACGTCTTATGGTTCATTTTCCTGAATGTCTTGTGCACTTTTCTGTGCGATGCGTGTAGATTTATACGCTATGTCATTTTGTGCATCGAAACTTTCACTCGGTTTAGTCATATATATGTTCAATATTTGAATAATTTTCCTTTTTTTATAAGAAAAGATTCGTAATTATGTATTCATAAGAGACTATAATAAATAGGTGTAACATAATTGGTCATATATGTCTTCGCTATAGAAGGTTTCTACAGGGCAATTGCACTATTGATTTACTGAGGAAGGACAATTGAAAAGCGGATGAGAATTTTAAGTTAGCGCGAATTGCATTAACGTCTGGTTCCCCGCGGGAGGTTGGGAGCTTCCTGGTAGTCGCTTTATTCTCACTCTAACCCAATATTGACTTAAGAAGGATTAGATTGTCGTTTGTTATACTTCTTTAATTTGAAAAATATTTTTAGATCTTTATAGCTATTTAGTTTTCAATTGTTAAATAGCCAAAACAGAAAAGTGTGTCAAAGTATGTGTTTTTAATTGTTATCTACATGGTGGAAATAATATGTTATTAACATATTAAAATATAAGTTAGAATCGAGCTCATAGTCAAAAAATTCAATCTATTGGCCTTTGAACAAAATTATAAAAAATTCATTTTATTCATTCGAATTATCGGTTATTCCCACTGATTAAAATAATTAAATTTTGAATAAGAATGATATAAACAAGTCGAACTTGGGTTATTTGCGGTCTGTAAGATAGTGTATGTGTCATAAAGTACACACACGAAGCCTATAATAGTTGTGTTTAATACGCATTCAAGCTTTGGTTTGTAAAGTTTGTGTAAAGCGTGTTACATCAAAGTTGAATAGCTGGATATATATATATATATATATATATATATATATATATATATATATATATATATATATATATATATATGTATAATTTTTTGCTTGCAATATTGTTTCAATAAATAAATTGTTTTAACGAAAAACTAACTCACGTAATGCGATACTGATGCACTAATATAGACCTTATCATAATATTAATATTTTATGCACGCTTTTATGATAAGTTGTTTCCGGAATCGTGAGTGGTTGAAAGTTATTTTTAAACATTTTTATGAAAACTGATTGTTCTGATGTTGATACCATATGATAAAAGTTTAGAACTAACAAATTATATTATCATATATTTTACTCACTAAATGTGTTAAATATTTTGTAATATACATTTTTTTTTAATAAAGGAGGTCCTTTAAATTAAAGTACTAATTTTTTTGTAGAATAGGGCATTAACAATAACAACGAATCCATGAGTTATGTGCAGATACCGTTAGGACGTTGTGAAATGTAGCGCAATCATTGATCAAGTGACACTCTGTGCACTTGCTTTAAGACATGAGAAAGTGGGTATTTTTTTATTGAAGCCCTTTTAATATAAATGTACATGTAATATCCATTACAATAATAGTTACCGTACAACTAAAAAGTACTGCTTTGTTGTTAACCGAACATTTGTAGGGTCGCAGTAAGATTAATGTCGACCGCACCCTCTACGGTACTAGCTATATCTGCTGCTAAGGGTATTGTGTTTTCTGATCAAGGATAATTATCCGTATATTACAGTTATTTATATTCTTTTTTTTAGTTTAAAACTTTTTCTGAAATTTCATAAACTGGTTTAGAAATTTGTTCCTTATCAATATGCTTTAAATTTAAAAATCGTAGTTACCCGCCTGACTATATTAAAAATTCGTCGAAGCAGATTGTTGATGCAATCAAAAAAATTTGTTTATTTGTTCTTCACCTATTTATTTGAATAAACTAGACTAACCTCTAATATTTATGTTCATAAAAACTTTTAAAATCTCCCCTTTCTCTGTCTTTCTGAAGATAATTTTATTTGAAAATAGTTTTTAATGACGACATCGCCCGCGTGATTATAGTTACCTGTTTATAGGGATAAATTAAAATATGTAGCGCCATACAGATTAATCAAGGAAAATCAAACACCAAGTCTTTATTTTTGTATTGTTAATATGTTACAAATTACAACGAAAATAAACATATTTCTCTATAAATTAGGAATTAAAGGCAGAGATTCGGTTGCTACCTTATAGTGCGTTTGTAGTTAGCATTTCAAAAAACCAAGTCGATCCGTAGCCTATTATTCCGGTTGTGTGCTTTTTCAGTTTCAATTAAGAAATTTCCCCAAGAATTGGGATTTTTCGGGGTCAAAAGTTATCTATGACATTTTGGGTTCCGTTAGAAATCTCTACGCAAATCACGTTGATCCAATGCTTTGTTTTGAAGCGAAAGAATAATAAATAAACACACTTTTACTTCTATAATATTAAATAGTATTATATACAACTTGTTTTAATTTTAAAGTCTTTTCAGGTCAAAAGGTTTGTATATTTTTAAAACTATATTGTACACTATGAAATATTCATATACATTTGAAAACTTTTTCAAACAAATTGCTCGTCACAACCGATATCATGAATTTATGGAGAACAGTTAACTTACTGATTTGTTGATCTAGGTGATAAATACAGAAAAACACAATTATCTATGTTACCATTTAAATGTAGAAACGCTTTTTTCCTAAAAAATTGACAGAACTAAAGGAGACGAATGTACTCACATATTACCCTATTTATATGTGTGTGTGTGTGTGTGTGTGTGTGAGTGAGTGTGTGTGTGTGTGCACGCGCGCTTCTAGTTTCCCTACTTATTGGACATTCAAGAAAACCTTTCTCACATTTTCTTAAGAAAAATTTTATTATGAAAATTAGGCCAACAAAATACGATCTTTAACGACAACCCCTGTAACGAGTCTTATACGTCACTGTCTACAGTCCATAGTCGTAAACATGAAAGTGAATAAATCTTTGTATAAAAAAATTGAATTTGCAGAAAAAAATTCAAAAAGTTTCTTTTGGAATTATGGTCAGAAAATAGAAAATAAGCTCACATTTAATAACACAATGGACAGTACAAAATTCATTGAAATAGAGTCATTCAGTTTCAGGGAGGCATTTATTCTAGATTTAATTTTATTTTCTCAAGGAGATAGAATATCAAAATCAAAAAAGTAGAAGTGGTAGTGGTAAATTAAACAGTGGCACAACTTGTGGCCAGTATGATTTGTCACTCGACGTCTTAATAGGAAACAGTCGTTATTATTCTGATTTGTTGTCATAATTTTATACTTAGTCGGAAATTAATTCGTTACGTTATTGCGATTGTTATGATATTGTAGCATTCACGGTCTAATCTGAAGATAATTTTTTATATTTTTTTTGTCAATTATTTTAACGTAATCTGAGTACGAATTACAGTTGCTTTGTTAACGGAATAACACTACGGAACAAATAAAGTGAAGATGAGATTTAATATTTGAGAGCAAGGCATACAGTACATTTTATCGGTTACGTTTAAAACGGACGCGAGAATAAAATCGCAAATACCTAATATCGTTTACGTATTCATAACAATAATATTTTTGTGTCAATTTCTCACTTCTTCTGGTATACTGTGGATAGAAAATTATTTATTATATTTACGTTATATTTTTATTAATATAATTACAGTTATAGGTATTTTCGAAACAATTCACTTTGTTATTATTAAGAAAGAAATTAAGTGTGTTTTTTATTATTGCAAGGTGTTATAAATCATTTATAATTAGATAAATATTTATGAATGTCGAATCGCCGGGTTCTTTAGTTCAGCGCCAGCGTCTTAACAACTGCTCTGTGGGCCTTCTTACTTACTCAATGCTGAATATTGACATTAAAGTTTTTTCTAATGTTACATTTTTTTAAAATAAATAGTTACTTTAGCAATTACACAAAAACACTACTGTGTAGAGTGCATAAATCGTGTATTCTTTGTTCTTTTTTTAATAACCTTATGCCAAATATCTAATAATTATACTTGTTATACAGCATCAATGTTCTGTCTCGTTTACTTCTCGTGTCTTGTTTAAGTGTTACATTTAGAAAGATAATCGAATATCGAGATTTAGAAAGATAATCGAATATCGTCTATGTTCTGTCTCGTTTACTTCTCGTGTCTTGTTTAAGTGTTACAATGTTCAATGTTCTGTCTCGTTAAGTGTTGCAATGTTCAATGTTCTGTCTCGTGTCTTGTTACTCAATACTTACTTCTCGTGTCTTGTTTAAGTGTTTCGTGTCTTGTTTAAGTTTTCTCGTGTCTTGTTTAAGTTTTCTCGTGTCTTGTTTAAGTTTGTGTTTCTCGTGTCTTGTTTAAGTTTTCTCGTGTCTTGTTACTGAATACTTACTTTTCGTGTCTTGTTTTTTACTTCTCGTGTCTTGTTTAAATGTTACAATGTTCAATGTTCTGTCTCGTTAAGTGTTCTGTAAGTGTTACAATGTTCAATGTTTTGTCAATGTTCTGTCTCGTTTACTTCTCATGTCTTGTTTAAGTGTTACATTTAGAAAGATAATCGAATATCGAGATTTAGAAAGATAATCGAATATCGAGATTTAGAAAGATAACCGAATATCGTCTATGTTAAATTGACACTGATGTATTGCAGCTACTTCACTCCAACACATTAGAAAGTAAATTACGTGTATCGAGTAGTGGTTATAGACTTCGTACGCATCAGAATATTGAATATTTTTCCCTAACGTTTTATACTCCTCAGTCTGTTTGTTGTCGACTGCGAGAATTGTTAATTTTTCTCTTCTAAATTTCACAATTAATATTAGTAAAATAAAATTATAATTTTGAAATTTATAGCTTTTCTTAGGGTGACAGTTTATTAAGTTAATATAGTAATTAGAGTATACTGTCTAATTACACGATGTGTGATATGGGATGTGTTATGCAAATAGTCACTTATTGAATATTTATTTGTGCCAACCATACATTATGTGTCAAATGAATTTGTTAGAAAACATTCTCTTTTGGAGTGGAATAGAGTATAGATACATATAAACAATTAACATACATACCTAGAATTGACGTATATTAAAGACTATGAGATTTACAATCATCGTTGTAGTTTTCTGGTAAATTTTAAATATTTTAAATTTTAGTAACGTAGTTTTTTCTAATTATACTTTAACAGTTTTGGGGGTAATAGGAGGGAATACATAAAATACAAATTGTTTATTCACACCCGTAAGAATATCTCCGGAATTATCTTTCATAAATTAGAAACACAAAATAATTTGAGAATTTTCATTTAATAGTCTACAGAATATATAGAATACAAAAAATCAATTACTACATTGTCCCTCTCTAAAATTATTGTGTGAATATTTTAGGGTAAAATTTTCACAAACACTTGTAATATATGCGATTAATAGTATTCTGATACAATGTTCTGATAATGGCCTGATCACTATACCGAATTTCGTTTTTACTTCAAAGGGTTTTTGGAAAAAAAATTAAATTGAGTTTATTTGTATAATCGTACCGTATACGAGGTAAATTTTTAAAACGAAACATAAAAAAATATGTACAGTTAATTAAAATAAAATATCACAATAAATGTAAACTAGCTGACCCGTGCGAAGTCTTCGCACTATATCGCCATCTAGCGTGTTCCAAGTATACAATTTCGCTAAGATATTTGATGTGTCGCCCACAGATGGCGCTCATGCCAATTGTTATAAAAATTAATTTTTTTATTAACAAAGATTTTTTTCGAATTTTTTTATATTTTTCGCCCAAAGTAGAAAACATAAGCTTTAAGTGGGTATTTTTTTAATTTTTTTAGTGCAGTAGTTAAAGAGATCGAGCCGCTCGACTAAAAAACACATTTTAGAAATAATATATTTAGATAAATAGGCTCATTAATCCATGTAAATAGGCTCATTAATTTATAAAAGTTATGCAGTTGCATACAAAATAACCACGTATGATATAAAGACAATTGTCCAAAGAGAATATATAGGTCTTCATTATAAACGAATGTACTGAGTTAATGTACTGAAATTAATGTACTGAGTATACTCCGAGCGCTGAAGCAGCGAGTTATATTTAAAGTCTATTAAGAAATAATATTTTCTAAACAACACATTAGAAACAGAAACTTGAGCAGTGGAGTTTGAACTAAAGTTGTTTTTTCATTAAATGTATATCTACCTAAAACTTAATTAAAAATATTACAACAGACCTAAAATAAGGTAATTTTTCAACAAAGGTGTGGAAAAAGAACCTTTTTGATTTGAATTGAATAAAGAAAAATTACTTTCCAAAATAAAATGAAAGAAAAAAAACCAACAAGGATCGAGGTTCGAACTCAGATTTCCAACGTATTCCGTATTTTAACCCAGTCCCTATGCGATTAATTTACATAAGGAAATAAATATATACTTACTATCTCGGCCACTGAACGTTCCTCTCGTTCGGTCGCACTCGACCTACGGCATCAAAAAATTATCAGAAATTGCGAATCAGAACATCAAAAAACATCGGAAATTGCAAATCTTTTCCCATCAAACAATTTTAGACCAAGTAAGCGAAAAGAAGTTTTTACTATATAAGACATATGTATAAAAGTTAGATGTGGATGGGTCTTTGTTCCCTGGAAGATACGATTGGTGATTTGTTGCTCATTTAAATTGTAGACATATTAAGTCTACTTAATATGTATCGAATCTTTGTTTAATATTACTCACTAATATTAAACACGGAAAAAGTAGTTTTTCATATTGTTAAAAACAAGTACGTAATGAAGCCTCCGTTTGAGGGCGGTGACGTAACAATAGCCCATCGCTACTCGCACATACACGAAGGAGTATTTCACATAGATTCCTACCATAAAGTAAATACAAACTTTTCTTTATAAATGACAGATCAACAAAATAAATTACCCTTATTCCCCAAATGTCTAAATTCCTCTTCCTATCGGCGGAATAAATAAAATGTCGAGCAAATATGTCACTCGTGGAGGTCAAGACAGTATTTCAAAAGATCTTCGCATGCGAAAGCAATATACGCTTGAGAGATACAATTTCTTTTCTTACGGCCGTCGCATGTTCGCCTGCACAAAGCAACGAGACGCGAGTCAAAGGGAAAATAAATAAAACACTCTCTTGTTCTGTATTTAATAATTTATGTCCGCACCTTTGAACTGGAAAAGGAATGATGAGTATTTGTTTGTGCGCTCTGTGCCGGGTGTCGTGCGTGCTGCAACGTGCTGTTTTCGTCTTTGTAAAGTGCTGAGATACTTGGCGTGTCTGTAACTCTGATACTGATTTAATTTGTATGTCTTGCATTTTGTTTATTATAATGTCAATAGTTTTTTTATAATAATTTTATGCGACGTTTCTTTTTTCTTGTCATGGGAAAATAATCAATATTCTCGCGTGAAATTGGCAATAAGAAATTTTTCTTATGTATTGCTAATTGTTATAAACTATTATCATAATAGATTTCGTTGAAATCCGTCTAGTAGATTTTGTATGATTGACGGATAAAATAACATATAAACAGGCAGACATAAATTGTAAAAAAAAATGTTTCAAGGATTATTATCATTCTGTTCCCAAAATCAATTACTCTTTAAAATATTTTCATTGTATAGAATTTAGTAACTCGAAATCGAACGGATAAGTTCCTTACATCGTGAGAAATGTCTTTTTGGGAAAATATTTTTCTCTACGATCAGTGGTTCACCAGTTAGAAGAAAATTAACAATTATATTGTTTATAAAAATTAATTGCGTTCGAATTTTTAAATTTTGATATATTCGGTTCAATTTATACACAATTTCCCATATTTTTGATATTTTTACAGCCTTTTTTTTTGTGATTGTTACATATTTTTTTGTGATATGTGTGGGGGAATTTTGAATTGTTTTTCCCGAGAAATGTTAAAATTAAATAATATATAGAATAAAAGAAAAGATAATAAAAGAGAAGGCAGAAATAAAATATTTTATTTACATACAATAACCTTGAAAAGTATTTTCTTTATTTTCCATTTCACCTCTGAAATTGACCCTCAAAATATAACTGGGCTACTATACTTTACTTTCAGGCTTAACTTGAATCTTTTATGTTGAATAATTTTAGAGAACATCGTCTGTGAGAGTTAGATGGATGGCTGCAGATTTTACGCTAAGCAACAACTTTTGTGTCTGCAGGAGTGACTGTGGTAGGTTGATCCAGGCCTCGAGCTTCCTTAGCAAAAAGATATGCACACCCATTTCCTTCAATGCCGACGTGAGCTGGAATCCACTGGAGTACACAAAGTTGATTTATTGAGTGGAGAAGGATATTGATTTCTTGGTTTTAATTTGGTTCGCCGTTGCTTATGGCTTCGAGTGCTGCTTTTGAGTCATTGGATTGCTGTGAGAGATAGAAAGCTAGGGTTTCTTTAATTGCAAGTTTTTCACTAGTAATGTTTTGAAGTAACTTGGCCAGTGGGAATTTTGAGTTTGACATTGCTGTGGAAGGAGTGAATGAGAAAAATGCCTGAACCTGTTCTGTTAAAGGTATTATCAGAGGAACTATCTGTGTAGACTATTACATTGTTTTCTTTAGCAAATAAACGGATTGTGTCGTCTCCTTTCTGTAAATAAAACTTGAGTTGGTTTTTTCTTCGAGCATGGTTTTATTAAGTTTACATTGATTTTAGTGTTAGCCGGTGGATTGACAGGAAACAGTGATTCTGAAATTTCATGCCTAGGAATATTTAACGTCGACGATCTTGAGCCAAACCTACCAGCCTTCTAACGTTGACGATCTTGAATTCTGGAATTTTACGTCTAGGAATATTTAACGTCAACGATTTTGAGCCCCAGTTTGTGCCACATAACTTGAAATGGATGTTTAATTTCTTGAGGGCTTTATTTGCTATGTTTGTTTAATTTCTTGAGGGCTTTATTTGCTGTGTTTCGATGTTTTATGAAACGCAGTTCTAGGTTTAATATGACACCCAGGTATTTAGAATTGTGGACGCGTTCAATAGTGGAATTTTGAATTTTTGAATACCTCCTACGACGTGTTTTGTCAGTTAAAAAAATGCAATAGTTAGACTTGCTGTGGTTTATAGTCAACTTAAGATCTGCAGCCCAAGCTGCAATACCTTAGAGCAAAGATTAAATGGTTTTTCAGATTTTTTAAAATCCAAATGGCAATATTATCTACATAGCAGACAATCTTGATATTTTTATGGATATAAAAATCGATTGTATTCATATATAGAAGAAACAGCGGTGGACAGAGCTTTGTTATACACCGACCCAAGTTCTGTGGTTCCTAGATAGTTCTCCATTGAATCTGACTAAGAAGCACCAATCTCTCAGAAAGTATTTCCCTTCAATACCAACCTCAGAAGTCTTTCCCTTCAATACCAACAACAAGTGCATTCCCTTCAATACCAACCTCATGGGCAATTCGGATAAGTTTTGTCGCTAAACTCGGTCAAAAGCAGCAGACACGTCCAGGTAAGCAGCATGTTTTTTCATGCTGTTTTTTTTCTGAAAACTATCACTAATCAATCAACAGTGCTGTGCTGAGCTTGACAGGTTATTTGATAGATATGACTTTCCTTTTCTTTAATTAACCAATTCATATGTCCGAAGTGAATGATCCGTTCCAATAGCTTACAAAGTGTTCTGGTAAAAGATACGGGTAACTATTGCAATTAGAGGCATTTTTGTTTGGCTTGAGAATAGGAATAACAAAGGAAGTTTTCCAACTTGTTGAAAGCTTGCCAGAAATCCAGGAAAGTTTGAAAATCTCAAATAGTTTTCTCTTGGTTTTTTCTGCCGAAGATGAGATCAACATCTGGAGCTTTATTATGTTAAACTTTTGAAATAGCAGAGTATAGTTCCTCTCTTATGAAAGTATCAGAAATGATAGTGTTCTTAGAAGGTTTAAAAGAGTATTTAATTAGTTTTCTTGTGTTATTGAGAATAACTTCATCTGTTTTACTAAGTAGTGCTCTGCAAGCACGTTAGTACTTTCCATATTTATGCGAGCTAATTTATACAACCAACATATAAATATATATATATATATATATATATATATATATATATATATATATAAATAACAAAAAATATAAAACCGCTGTATTTTCTACAATAACAGCAAGAAAATAAGAGCTAAAGCCTCCGTCGACCAAACACTTCGTCCACTTATATCTCATTCCATTCGCACCCTTTTCAGCTCTCTTTCCGACTGTTTTTAAACGTTTTAAAATAAAAATATGCACAGTATTTTCCCATGTCAAAATATGCACAGTATTTTCCCATGTGTTTGTGAAAAGTATTAACTGACAAACCAGTGCTTATCTTAACCAAACACCGCAGTGTAAAAGTGGTCGCTAATATGATAAAGTTAATAAAGTGTTTCATCTCACGGGAGGCACCTACTTATTGCGTTACGCACGCCCATAGTTTGGGGTTGAGGGGTGCTCGTTTAATTCGCCGCCGCCGCCAGAGATAATGTTACAGATTTTATTCAATTAATGTTTGCCCAATGTTCATATTTTGTATGCTCACTGAGCCAGGAATTTTATAAACTAGTACTTTGTGCTCCATGTTATTATTTCCTTATTATGGTGCGCTAGGTCAGACTTAAGGGTAGTTATTAAGTAATGTGACAAACGAGTGTTTGCCAGGTTGTGCATATTTAAGCTCTTTCAAACATTTAAAAGTACATAGTATTTCTATTACGCTATGTAAATATCAATATTAATTTTACACAACGTGAAAATAAAGCCTTTTACTTCTTACATAGTTGCTAATATCAGGGCACATTTTTAAATAAATTAAGATCTAGGATAACTCTTATAGTTATTGTTCAACCTTCACATAGGTCACTTAAAACAATTTTTCACTTTTCGTATCTTCGCTCCATTTTTAAACTATTGTTATATTCAAATATCTTATATATGTTATAGAAATTAATCATCGACAAAAGAGTAGAAACGTTATTTTTTTTTGGCAGAACGCAATACTGGTTAATTTAATTTAGGAAGTAGTGTCATTTTGAATTGCATAAAATATTTTCACTATTCCAACTGAATTGAGATCTATTGCTCGATATATTAAGATGGTATTTCTTGCACTTAACTTATGCTAGCTAGTACTTGTGATCAGTTTCATTAAACTCAAATGTTAAGTCATAAAGACTATCAGTTTTTATTTTATGTGTATTTGGTGTTTTTAATATAGCTGTGCTTTCTAAATCTGCTTTAAAATTTTTATCTTCAATCCAAAATATTACTTTCAAAAAAGGGAACCTAAATTGTTTTCCGCATCATAATGAGCATGGACTCGTCCATGTTGAAATTATTAAGTAAAATTTGACATCATCCATTTCCTGCGTTTTCTAGTAGTAATTTATTTAATTAATATTTATATTAGCAAAGTCAATATTAATGACTGTTCGACATTATCATTAACCAATATAATTTAACGATAGTCGTTAATCGCGTTTAAGCCAAGCGTTCAGATTTTTACAGTTAAAATTATTGTCATTTGGGGGGGGGGGGGTAAGAACCACTCATGGGCAGTTAAATAGCACCGTTGAAAAATGACAGGAATTTGTTTTTTTGAATAATGCTGTGAACGTTATTAACAGAAGTGTCTATTGATTTCTATACATCTGTAAGAGTGTCTTTGTTGTACGTAGATGCAGTTTTTCATTTAGATTTTTCTTATTTTCATTATTTGTATAAAACGTAGGAATCAAAAAAAGGTGTTTATATCCTTTTCTTTGATTTTGAGTACTTATACCATTATCATAATCATAATAATGAGTTAGCTTTTGATTATGTGTAATTACAATTCCGTTAAATAGTAAACTAAACCCAGGACAGGAAGTATCTGGTATATTAGTAAGTGTAAAGTTAGTATACGGTAGGCATGTTCATGACCCACAAACTTCAAGTCTCCTTCGATTTAGTTACTTAATCTCGTAGTTAGCTTCGACAGCACTAGTTTGCCTTTGAAAGTAGGAATTCACTTTGTTAAAATAAGGCATCTGGATCGTAATTTCGATACTCAATAGGTATGTTCGTTTTACAAATAAGAAGGTCTCATTTTGAATAATTTACTATATATAATTAATTTATTTTGTCATAGCTTGATGATTTCTAACTAACTTTGATAAATCGCGATACAGGTTTTAAGATTACGTAAACTTGTTGACGTTTTCATTAAGTACAAGGAAATTGATCCTTATTGCTCGAAAGTAGATTTTCTATTACTTCCTAATGTTTGAACATCCTAATGTTTGAACTTAAAATTACTATGTTGTCACCTTGGGTGTTATGTGTATTCTTGACCAATGTAGGGAATATGTAAAATATAGGATAACGAAAAATATTGAATCAAAATGTTGAAAGCGGGGATATGTTGTCCGCCTCATTTCACTTTCATTCAGTATTATCAGATCATATTATAATTATGTTTACTATTCAAGGTTAATAATTAATATATTGGATATTTTCTAGTTATTGAAACCTCTTGGAATAATTTTATATCGAAAAAATAACGTGTTGGTGAAAATCAATTAACATGACAAAAATAATGAGGAACAATTATTTATATAGAAAGAGTAAAACCTTTACGTATTTTGGTGATTCATGTGGTAAGGAAACTTATGCGATTTTTACATAGTACAACCGTAAGTGTCATGTCATAAATAGTGTTGGTATACCGTTTAACCTACAATTTCATTCGACTTAAAACATAAAATAATTTTTTTTTTAATTTTCAGAAAGAGTGAAAAACAAAAATGTTTGAAAATAGCAAGGAGCAGTGAACGACAAGCAATACACTTATTATAATAGTTAATAGGTGGAAAATATAATCACCAAAATATGACAAGGCATAAACCCTCTAGCATGTTTCCATACATGCTTTCTATTGATAGGTAAATGACTATGTAATAATTTGTATATGGCAACACTGGTTCGATCGTTTTCAGTCTCTTTAACTTCTAAAGTCAATGTGCAATGTAAAGGTTAAGTTAAATAAATAATATCTTCTTTTACCGCAGAATACCTTTGTTTTTCATTTAAAATCCATCAAGTTATGGGCCTAAACAGGTAATCTTGTCGTGATTAAGAAAAGGAAGAGCAGGAAGAACAGGGTGGTGGAAGAAAACTTTAAAATACCTGGTTCGCATATCAAGCTAGAAGGAGCAGCTAATTGGGATTTATGGAAGTTTCAATCTGTTTTTTTTTAACAATAAGGCAAGATTTACTAGAAGTAGTTAAAGGAGGGGTGCCAAACCAAAGGTTGCGGCTAATAAGGCTGCATGGGACAAAAATACGCGAAAGCCCAAACTTGGCTTGTAACAAGAATATCAAAAAATGAGATGATGTATATTATTATACGAAGAGGGCATATAGATGTCTGTTATTTATCTAAAACAGAAGAAAAAGTTCTATCAACTAAAACAGACGGGGGAAGAGATTTCTGAAATATTCGTCATAATAAAGGTGTTGATGTCGCTCCCAGATTTTTACAAGCATTTTGTGCCAGCATGGGAATCGGCACCGGAAAATAAACAAATATACGTCAGTGTTATTGCTAGACTATTGATAGAAGAGGAGCGCTTGAAAGAAAATGGGAAAATAGCTCATCAATCATTGGATTTTGTTGCAAGGAAACTGAATAAAAAAATATAAAGTGTTACAAATGTAATAGATTGGGACATTGTCAAAACAAGTGTAGTAGTAACGTAAACAAACATAATAACAGTTTGGTAAACAATAAATCAATGTTATATGTCCACAATCATGAGTTCAAGTGGACATTTTCAAGAGTCACAATGGTAAGTGTATACCGGTGCAAGTAATCATACGTGACCCGATCGAGATAAATCAGTGATAGTCGGTAACGATAGGGTAATTAGTGCGAATGATTGTGGGCAAGTGGTGATATAGGTTTTTAATGGTCGCGAATGGGTAAATAAGACTATGGACAATGTATTGTATGTGCTATATTAACGTACGTTATAAGTGCGAAATAGCAAACGTGACTCAAATAAAATTTGGGTTAAAAGAGTGGCATGACAAACTTGCTCACTAAAACCTGCAGGACTTAAAAACTGCACTTAAAAATAATAATATTTTAGTGAAAGACGATTCAGATATAAAGTGCGAAGGCTGATTGGATGGTAAAATACATTGTTTATCCTTCAACACCAGTGGAAGTACGACAAATAGGTTGTGTGAACTTATACATGCTGACACATACGATCCTATGGAAGTCCCGTCTGTGGGAGGTTCCAAATATTTTGTTATCCTGATGACTTTAGCAATTCCAGGCCAGTGAGATGATTTTAGCAACTACCGGTCAGTGTACTTTGTAAAATGGAAGGATGAGAAGAAATGTTTTGAAAACTTCATTAATAAAGCTGAAAATGTTACCAACAATAAAGTGCTCTACTTGAAGAGTAGTACAACTTGCACCACGAGTTCTTACACATTTAGGCATTTATAATAGTTTAATGGCACCTAGTATATCTATTAAACTAATTACAGGATTTTAATTTATTAGACCCCATATATTTTGTCTAATACATCTTTCAAATGCGCTTGTTTCAAAAAATTTATAATTTCACACTGAGTTAAAAATCATTGTCTTTTTTATTTTTTCCGTTATTATGTCAGTTTTCAAGATTGTAAATCGGCCACCAGAATTGTTTTTGATTGTGATGATCAGTCAAACTACGATAAAAATAAAGAAAAAAATATGCTTTAAAAATCTACATGTTTTTATGATTGGAACCGAGTGATTTGAATTTTTTTTGCAATGTAAGTTTATAGACACTTGATGTTGTCGTTACTGAGAAAAAAGGGCTTTGACAACCAGGTGTTGACAAATAAGGGTTTAGCTTTCTTCGTTTTGATGGATGAAACCCTAAAAACGATGTAATTTTTAGAGGAAGACCTTCTCTTTTAAAGAGTTATATTGGAAGTCGATTACTAGTAAAATTACCCTAAATGTAATTTTTCTTAATACCAAAAATCGATTATTGCACGCCAGTCGATAATAAAGCACAGAGATGCAACAGGGATGCGTATTGTGGTACTTCGAATTTTTTAACTTGCACCATAATTAAGGTAAACTGTACTGATATATGAATCTAGTAGAAGTTGCGCTTTACGTAATACTCAAACTTCATTATTATAACTAGTAAATATTATAATTAATGCATTAGATAAATTCTTTAATTATGTTTAATGACAGTGTTAAAACTTGATTTGTACGATTGATATCTAACCTTATGCCTATGATTATTTATATAGACAAAAACATTAATTCCATCATTTTATAGGCTATAGTTTTGATTTTTGAAGAGTATGACATAAATAACCACTCATTTTGTACAATATATACGAATTTAGATAGCAGTAGCTGTGGTATAGTGGTACACATTATCAAATAGCGTGAGTACGAGTTGCGAGTTTTAATCCCTTTTAAAATAATACTTTTAAGTATGTTAAGAACTCGACTACCGACTTACTACTTCCGTAGACCTTTGGCATATATAAACAATTTGGCGTATATAGTTTTTTAATTAAACTATTTACAAATATTAATATTAATTTTAATCATTTAAACGTACGGCTTAATATAACTAATGGGCGCAAAAATATGAATTTCTTGAAAACTATGATATCTAGAATCAGTTTGTTGAAATTATGGTCGGTATATTTTTTCCGGTAAACTTGAAGTAAACTTCAAGTTTACTTCAAGTAGAAGAATTTGTTTTTCGCAAAGTTTGCTCTAGTACTTTCGGCGTCAAAGAGCGAGATTTTGCAGACATTTATAACAATATCTCCAGAATTATGTCAAATAAAATTTATTAATATATATTCTTCCACTTACGGCTCCAGATCAAACATTTTAGCTCCTTTTTGCTCCCTGGGAACTATATTTATCAATATTTTTGTGAGTGTGATCTATTGACGTATATTCAGGTATAATGATTTATCACAAATTTCTATGTTAAACGATTTCAGAGAAAAACGACTGTTATGTATAGACAGCAATGGAGTTCTCTGATAGATACACAGACTTGAGGACAGATGAATAAGCAAAGAAGAGCGAAACCGATTACATAAAAAACCACCAAAATGAAGTCAAATCGTTTATAATTTTATTATCATTATTCTTGGATTCGTCTACTTTTGTTAATTCAATGCATTTTTTCTTACATTTTCACAAAATGCGAAAGAGATTTACAGGTTACATCCATTTTAAACGAGTAACTGGAATAAATTGGCTATAATCCGCTAGATGTTTTTGACGTGCATATGCTGGAACAGCAACATGCAATAGTTATCACCAACGAAACTGCCGACTGTCGGTAAATATAACAATTCTAGCTATTAAGCAGACTACGCTTTCATTAGAGTCGGAGCAAACATACGTATGTGTGGCGCAGCGATCGCGTCGCGTATAAAACCAGAGTGTCGGCCGGAAATAAACAGCGGCCGAACATGTTTGACCATCGGATGAGGGGATGGTAATTAATTTTGGGTAAAATTTTGTCAAAGAGCACAGGAAATTATTTGCGGAAGAAATTACGAGCTGCGACCGCTAAGCCAGCTAAGTCATGTTGATACCGCATTTGTGTCCGATGAAATACTAATATTATAGGCCAGATTCACGGCTAATGTAATTAAGAATTTTACAAAGTTCAAAATTTTCAACGTTCACTTCCTTTTTATTTTTTAATAAATTAATCTTCATAGTACTTAGCTATTTAAACTATATAATCTGTACAGTACTCAGGTATTGAAACTTATATTTTCAACTTATTTTAATTCAATGTATTTTATTTTAATTAAATTCACATATGTAACGAAAATGCATCGAATTCGTAAGAAATGAAAATACGGTCAAGTGTGGGTACGCCATCGTATTTAACGTAATTTTTCGAAATATAAAGTACGTAAGCACTGCACAAAATTTATTTTGAATTGGTACATTGTCAGTTATTAAAGACTGGTTGCCTGTCCTGGTTTTGTCTAGGTAAAAATTAACTATTATTGCTTTTTAACTAAAATGCATTGCAGGTAATTTGTTAACAATATTCCAAACAGATTAGTATTTTATTCCAAACTTTAGTGGAATTGGGAACTATATATCTCAAGTTTGTAACGAGGAAACACTTACAACGTGTAATCTACAATAATTGGCTGCATACATCCTGCAGTGGTTATTGTTTATTTAGCAGAGATCATAGTTGTTTATAATACTATCAATCTTTTTCTTGAATGGCAGGTTAGTTTGGTTAACTCAAATATTCTTCTACCGTCTGGGTTTCTAACAAAAACAAATCATGGCAATTAATCTGTAATAATTAGCAATATGTACTATTGAAATTGTTTTTAGATATTCATATCGTCTATAAATATATACGTAGGCATAACGTTGTAACATTTTATTATATTCGTATTGGTATGAATTAAACTTGAAAAATGACTAACTTACATTAAGCTAACCGAGAATATTTAGGCAGTTTTACTAATATTCAGGACTGGTTATACTACGGACTAAATATATTATTTATTAGTTCCAAAAATTCAACAAAATAAATGTAATGTTATCTTATTGCAAAGTATTTGTACATAACTGTTATTGATCTAATGGGGAGAGAGTTTGGTAAATTTAAATTAAATGCAATAAAACCTTCATCAGAAATAATTATTGGGGCCAAATAGGAATAGATATTGTTTTCCTTTGGTTTTACATATGTATTGTGGAAAATTCGGTGTACCCATTTCCCCCAAGAGTTTTTTTCGATTAAATTTATGTAGCAATTTTACTCTGTCCGCTACTTTTTAGTGTTTTGAGGTAGTAAAAAAATGTTAAATTTATCAAGCGGCGATCGGTGTATTGACTATAGAAGGATGCTTGTTGGATGTTAATTTATCATTTTTAAACGTTTCTTATGATTCGAGCATAACTTGACCCTTATGAATATCCATTATTAGCA
Organism: Druceiella hillmani; assembly: GCA_039881145.1. Taxonomy (NCBI): domain Eukaryota; kingdom Metazoa; phylum Arthropoda; class Insecta; order Lepidoptera; family Hepialidae; genus Druceiella; species Druceiella hillmani. Next base: position 1,640,616 of record JAYKKI010000095.1, on the reverse strand, counting down.
AAATTGATACATTGGAAATAGGGTTTAAAAAAAAATTTACCACTATGTTCGGAATGTATGTCAATTTGTTTAGCTGTTATGTGGAAACAAGGCTTGAAGTGAGTTTTGCTCCAGTATCAAATAAACATCACACAAATTAATAACATTCCTCGCACTGACTATGTTTATGTATTGTGATTGTATCAATATATTTCTATCTTTTAAAAATTATGGTGTTTCCTAGATCATGGATAGTGGATCTCATATCTTGGGTTGGTTGAAATTTAAACGGCTTTAATCATGCTAAGAAACTAAAAATCTTTTAATGCTGGAGGCATCTAGCTATCTTATATTTAATTCAAGACGAGATTTCATAAGCTTGTGTAATCATGTATTGTTGAGATTTTTGTTTTCGATACTAAACTTTTTTTCAACTTTGTATGACTCATTAATGTTACAATATACTGTCCGATAATGGCTCCGAATAAAATTACAAAATACATTTGACACCTCGACAAAATTATTAATAAGGACATGATTAATAAGAAAATGGTCATGGGGTGGAAATGGGTTTAATTCTCACCAATTGATGACAATTATAAGTATCGCAATTGACAATTACTCCTTTCACTTAGTGTTTTAAAATATAGTAAATTATTCCTGGATTTCGTTCATTTTATAGGACTTTCACAGTTGTTTTGAATAAAGTAGTCATCCTATAAACTTTTTAAACAGTTTTTTTTGTTACTTCTTGCTTTTAGAATGATTAAAAACTGGGCGCACCACAATGTAGCAAAAATCAATTTCACATAATTTCACCACAATGTAGCATCACTACTAGGTACTACACTCTTTACCCTATCCGCTTCGCAGTTGTTTTGAACTTTTCATGACTGAACCCTAGAAATTACCAGAAGTCTGACTTCTAGCAAATGCCAGAACTCTGACTTCCAGCAAACTAATAAGACCCTGATTGTAAAGTATTCAACAAAATTTATTTTTGTTTCCAAGGAAGTTTCCGAGATATTTAGATAAAAATCATAACTTTCACAGCCTAGCTACTCATTCACATGTTGACAGATAATGCTTATGAATAAAAGAAAAATGGAATCCTAAAATCACTTTTTTGGTTTCCCGTCTTTGTCTCGAGACCTTTTGTGTCAGAAACAGTCTTAAGTACAAAGTTGAAAATACTAATACTTATGGTGCCATAGTCTTGCAAAAATTCAATATTTTAACATACAATAAAAATATAGTATTTCAAATATCATCTACTTTGGCACTGACTTATTTATGAAACCACTAAGGGTACTTCTTTTTAAATTAGAATTGTAAAATTTGTTATGAAGGAAGGCCCCATAGGATAAGTAAAGGAAACAATCCGAAAATCATCAATTTATGTTCCTTTGCGAATACATTAAGTACCAAATAAATATTTTTGTTTTTGATTTTCTTTTTTATGTTTACTAAATATATGCTTATTAAGCTTTAGGATAATATCATATAACTGCATGAAACCCTCAAGACGCGAGTTCTATTCGAAAATGATGGCATTCTTTTATTAATAACTCTTGTTAAGATATTTGTTATGTGAGTTTTTAGTTTATAAATAAGAATAACATATCTTATTACATAAACTGACTTCAGTAACTATTATGTATCATCACAGTAATGATATTATATTGGTGAAGGTTTTCAGTGTGCTGAAATAAATGTGGAATATGAATACGCAATAACGAAATCGGTTATGGTCACTCGTTTGTCCAATAGGTCGAGAGAGGGGACGGGCGCCCGTCGGGATATGTTTTGAATTATGAAAACATTTTAACCCTTGTCACCTCGTTAATATTTCTACACCATGACGTGAGCTCCACATTTGTCCATTAGTCATTGTTCGGTGCATTTTAGGGGTTGTTAACTTTTTTACTATGTGAATATTTTCTTTTCTCTGGCATTATTGCAATTGATTTACAGTTCGATTATTGGATTAATACAAGCAATAGTGTTTAGGTTAAGTTTATAATTTTAAATACTTTTCTGTAATTTAGAATGCATCCAGATTTAGTTTTCTTTAATCGAGTCGTAAAATGTTTTCTGTGCATTTTATAAGAAAAAATATCTTTTTATGCAATCAGTTAACAAAAAATATCGAACTTAATCCAAAATATTAATAAAAAATACGTATACGGTATTTAAATAATTTAATAATAGACTATAATACTATAAGTTGAAATATGAATTTAAGGTTCTAACTAAACTGTGAATTCAAATTTTTTCTTATTTTTTGATAATAATGAGGATTGAACGAGGTTGATGGAAAGAAAAAAAATTACAAATTCAAAATTTTCTCTTTGTGTTAGATGTTGCGTATATGCTGTATCATGTAAGCACATTATTTATTTCAGCGTCAATTTTAAATCATATTTTAGTGATTCAAAAATTGACAAGTGTTTATGTTGACACAGTACTGTCTGTACAAAAAATAAGAATTTTGAACTTTTTTGCTTTTGCCTGGTTATCGATCGGTGAGCGAACTCGACTTGAGTCGGTCTGTATTTTGTCAACTATTACACAAAACAGACATCCGAGAGAACTTTATTCCACCATTCTCCTGTATTTTTAGTTTAGGTTTGGTGTCTGATGGAAATCTTTAAGATTTGATTTTATTAGACATCTTGACATGATTTAGAGTAGATCGATCTTTGAGTTATTTGGACTGTTTCCTAATCGTTTCCTAAACGTTATGTAAAAAAAATTGAGGTGGTAAATTACTCCTTTATCACCTCAGATTGTAGTAATTGTAGAAGTATATTTCGTAGATATGAGATACTATGGGGATGTTCATAGATCATTGCACACTTCTGTGGTATAAGAGCAATACTTTCGTGCATCTCGAGAGACTGAAATAACCCAGATGACTGAAATGATCCCGGATGGATGACATTGCCACGAGTTTCTGGGTCTCTCGATTGCTGGCATCTTTAAATTTTCTCATGTGTGATAAGCTGGAACGTGTTGTTCTTCATTACATGGCGATCTATTGTTCTTCATTACGTGGCTCATAAGTAGTTATATTATATTCCAAAGTTCTGACAAACTGGAGTTGTTCATTTTTCTGTAAAATTATCTCGTTAAGTTCACGATACCTTTCGCAAATCCATGGTACCTTTCGCTTTTATCCATCCACTTATTGAATGTCTCGCTTATTTTCACCGTTTCTCTTAGAGACCACGACTATACGGAAAAATTGGAAAAACGTACAGTCTTATGGTTCATTTTCGTGAACTCTTTCTGTGTGATATGTGTAAATTTATATGCTATCTCCTTTCATTCTCGAAACTTTTGCATGGTTTAATTATATATGCGTTCATTATTTGAAGAGTTTTTCTCTTTTTATAACATTGATTTCCTAATTATGTTTCTCATAAGAGACTTAAAAAGTGATAACAAATTTATATATTAAAAAGTGTAATAAATTACGTGGCCTTATTTATACATCATCTCATTTGATACAAAGAATCTTTTAGATGATTTGGATGTATCCATCTTCCCTTTTTTGTCTTTAACAAAAAATTCGGAACTCGGCATTCACAAAAGACTTAAAAAAGTAATATTATAAAAAGGTGTAATTCAATTGGTCATATATGTCTTCGCTATTGAACGTTTCTCCAGGGCAATTGCACTATTGATTTACTGAGGAAGGACAATTGAAAAGCGGTAAGTTGGTTTTAAGTTAGTGCCAATTGCATTAACGTATAGTTTCCCGCCGGAGTTTAGAAGCCTCTTGGTAGTTTTTATTCTTACTTTAATTCAATATTGTTTTAGAGACGATTCGATTTTTGTTTATATTTCTTCTTTAATTTGGAAAAGGTTTTTGAAGCTTTATAGCTATTTAGTTTTCTATTTTCAAGTAGTCAAAACCGGTAAGTATGTCAAAATATGTATTTTTAATTATTATCTACGAGGTGGAAATAATATGTTATTAACATAATAAAATACAAGTTAGAATCGAGCCCGCATTAAAAAAATATTGGCGTTTTGAGCAAAAATATAAAATTTCATTTTATTCATTTGAATTGTCATTTATTGTTACAGATTAAAATATTACATTTTGAAAGAGAATGATAAAAACCGGCTACGTGTAAGTCAAATTTGCGTTCTTTGTTTATGAGGTCATACAGTGTCATAAATAATCTATGAAAGCATACACGAAGCCCATACTAGTCGTTTTTAATGCGCATTAAAACTTTGGGTTTATAAAGTTCGTGTAAACTGGTTTTTATCAACGTTGAATAACTGGACAAGATAAAAATATGAGTATAAAAAAAATAATTGTAATATTTTCATTGTTCATTTTTTACTTCCATTCATTTTTTGTTAATATTGTTTTAATGAAAAACCAACTTACATAATGCTATACTGATGAAATAATTTAGACCTTGTTATTAAGATTAATAATTAAAGCAAGTATTCTTTTATGATCAATTTTTTCGGAATCGTGATTTTTTAACATTTTTGGAATTATTAAAAAAAATTATGTTTCAAAAAGGTTACACATTTTTAAATTTGCATTTTGATAATTTCATGGATGACGATATTAAAACAAAATTCTTGTCTTTTTTCTTACTCTTCAAATCTGTCCCTCACGATGAAAACTGTTTGTTGTAAGGTTGATACCATATGATCAAACTTTGGAACTAACAAAAATTATATGAAAATTTATGTTACTCACTTAATGTGTTAAATATTTTGTATTATTCACTTTTTTATTACACAATTAGTGTTTTGATTTAAAGGATCTCCTTTAAATTAAAACACTAATTTTCTTGCAGAATAGGGCATTAAAAATAAGAAATAACTCATAAGTTACATTCATAAAGCGTTAAGAATTTGTGACATGTAGCATAATGATTGGGCAAATGACACTCTGTGCACTTGCCCTAAGACACAAGAAAGTGCGCAAATTTTATAACATTTTGAATAAAGCTATATTCATATAAATATTTATATGATATCCATTACAATAATAGTTGCCGCACAACTATAAAGTACTACTATATTGTTAATCGAACACTAGTAGAGTCACATTACGATTAATGGCGACCCCATCCTCTACAGGCCCTAGCTATTTCTGCCACGAAGAGTATAGTGTTTTCTGATAGAGGATGATTATCCGTATATGACAGTTATTTATATTTCTTCCTTAATTTATTAATTAATTATTTCGTTTCTCTATTTTAGGGCAAGCTCATGCACCGAAATTCCACAAATTAGTTTAAAACTTTGTTCGTTATCAATATGTGTTAAATTTAAAAATCATAGTTACCCGAACTTAACTAAATTAACTGAAGTAAATCGCCGATGCAGTCTAAATAATTTGTATGTTTGTTCTTAATCTATTGATTTGAATGAACCAAATTAATTACTAATAATTTGGGATATAAAAACGTTTAAAATCTCCCCTTTCTGAAAAAGGAAGAAGTTTTCAATTCGTCGGAATCTTTTCTGTTAATTTATATTTAGCGATAATTCTTTATCGAGTAGACCGATTTTGATGATTATTATTTTTTTTGAAATAGGGGGTACCATAGGGTTAATCCCGTAAAAATATGATTATAATCTAATTATTAGATCCGAAAATTAATGATGGAGCTCCTGAACGAATGGTCTTAATTCAATTATGATTCAAGAAAATGGCTACGGGTTGTTGTTATTTTGCAAAATAACTACACCACTTACCAGGTCAGAGTCTGATGATAAGTACAGAAGAAGAACAATGGAACTCCTTAACGGATGGTGGTAAATCTATTGTGATTCAGTATATTTGCTGAATCACATTAGATTTACCACCATCTTATTCAGTATATTTGCTGAATCACAATAGAATTACCACCATCTTATCAACTCTAACTAAATTAACAACCTGATTTGTTGTTAATTTAGTAATTATTTTGCAAAATTCTATATTCGATTTTGGATATGTAGAAGGGAACTTCTGAAATGGTAGTTTTTAATTTGCAAAATGTGCTATTGGAATTCGAATATGGAGAATGGAACTCTTCGACGGCTAACACCTAACCATTAGCGGCAACTACTATCGCTTCATTTTTATGTGTTATTGATAACAAATTTTAGAAAAAGAGGAAATTATTTCTGTACTTGCTTTTACCCGCTGACTTTTAATCATTATACAATAATCTAAAGAATATAGAAATAGATTAATTAATTAATCACTAAAAATTCTAAAATAAAATATCTTTTAAAAAACCGACTTTAAAAAGTTAGGTATTAAGAAGTAAAAAATAATTAATTCAAAATACGTACTTACTTATTTGCAATAAATAACTAAGCCTCTTATTTTTGGAGTCGGTAAAAGCACCCCTGATTAATTTAAACAAATGTGAAATGTTATATTATAAACACGTCCTTTATTAATATATTTAGTATTGTGTGTAATCAGGAGTTAAGGTTATAAATTTGCATTATAAATTAAATTAAATTACAAATGTGTTTAAGCGGGTCGACGGTACTGGCACCGACTAAAAAAATAAGTAATTTAGTTATTTATTGCAAATAAGTAGTTATATATAGAGTTAACGTAGTATATAGGTACATATGTAGGTATATATTGAGTTAACGTAGTATATAGGTACATATATAGGTATATATTGAGTTAACAATTTTTTACTTTTTGTCTAATTTTTTTGAAGTCGGTTTTTTCAAATATATTTCATTTTTGAAACTAGCTTTTAATGGCGGCATCGCTCACGTGGTTTAAGTTACAAATTTATAGGGATAAATTAAAACATACAGCGCCATATAGAATGATCAAGGAAAATTAAAGTCTTTATTTTGGTAATGTTTGTATATTACAAATGACAACGAAAACAAACATATTTACTTCTAAATTTGGGACTAAAGGCAGACATTTTGTTGCTACCTTATGTTGCTTTTGTAGGTAGCGTTTCAAAAAATCGCACCGATCCGTTGCTTTGTTGCGACGTTGCTTAACTATTTCAGTGATTTTTTCTGGTTCAATTACTAATTTTCCCCAAGAAATAAGGTTTTTCGGGGCAAAAAATTATCTATTAATTTTCTGGTCCCTTAGATATCTCTGTGCAAATCACGTTGATCCAATGCTTTGTGAAAGAAAGATAAACAAACATACTTTTCCATCTATAATATAAAATTGTATTACTATACAACTTATACTGTATTTAAAGTCTTTTCAGGACAAAAGATTGTTATATTTTTAAAACTATATTGTACAATATGGAATGTTCATATACACTTCATTTTTAAACAAGTTCCTTGTCACAACAAGAGAACAGTTAATTCACTGCTTTGTTGATCTAGGCGATAAATACAGAAAAACACAATTAACTACGTCGCCATTTGAATGTAGAATCGCTTTTTGTCCCAACAATTTGATAACACCAAACGAGACGAATGTACTCACATGTTACCCTCTTTATTTTTTAATAATTTTATTGACAGTAAAAAATCATTGAAATCAACTCAGTCCGTTTAAGGGTGGCATTTTTTTCTAGATTTAATTTTTTTTCAGGGAGGTAAATGTCTAAATCAAAGAAGTAGTGTAAATTAATTAGTGGCACAATTTGTATCCAGTATGAAATTCTCAGTCTTGAAATATATGCGGGTTATAATATTCTGATACAATATGCTCGTAATGCCCTGATCACTACACCCAATTTCGAGTTTTTAAGTCAAAATGAGTTTACTTATATACTCGTACTATATATGTGAGAAATATTGATAATTAGAAAAATAAAAAAACAGGTAAAATTAATTAAGTTAAAAGTATCATTAGAAATCAGATACATTAATTTATACAAATACGATCCATTCATTTATGAAAGTTATGCACTTACATATAAAATACACCACGTAGGAAATAAAAACGTTTGTCTAAAGAGATAATATACGTCGTCATTATCGACGTGGATTCTATATAATAAGTATACCCCATGCGCGGGAGAGAAGAATTTAATTATGAAACTTATTAAATATAAATATTTTTTCTAAAAAAATATCTAAGAAACAGGAATTTGAGCAGTGGGATTTTAACTTAAGTTTTTTTTTCATAATCCTAAATTTAGATGTGTGTGTATTCAAAAAAAACATGACGTAAAATAACGTAATTTTTTAACAAATGTGTGCAAAAAAAGTCTTTTTAATTTGAATTGAATTAGGAAATATTACTTTCCAAAAGAAAATGAGAGGAGAAAAACAGCAAGCATCGAGATTAGAACTCTGATTCCTATCCCGTTACCTACGTAACCCAACGATTTACCCTTATGCAAATGATTAACATTTTACTATATAAAATATTTTAGGAACTTTTTAGTATAAAAAACATCCGTTTTAGATGAATAATTATAAGTGTTTTATTTCCTTTTGAAATACAAAATCCTTAAAATAATATTCCTTTGAGATCAAAGCCATGTTTGAATTCTGATCAGCTGATGGATGATCAGCAAATAATTATTTTATAATGTGAAATTCGATTCTTATTTTACGTCTTTGTTCCCCGCAAGATACGATTGGTAATTTGTGGTCCATGTAAATTGTAGACATATTAAATCTGCCTAATATTCACGGAATTTTTGTTTAATATTACTCACTAATACCAAACACGCAAAAAGTAGTTCGTTATATTGTTACAAACACGTACTGTTTGAAGCGTCCGCTTGCGGACAGTGACGCAACAATAGCCCGTCGCTACGTGCGCATGCAGGAAGCAGTATTTCATATGGATTCCTACCATAAAGCAAACACAAACTTTTCTTTATAAATGACAGATCAACAAAATAAATTACCCTTATTTTCCAAATGTATAAATTCCTTTTCCTATCGGCGGAATAAACAAAATGTCGAGCAAATATGTCACTCGCGGAGGTCAAGACAGTATTTCAAAAGATCTTCGCATGCGAAAGCAATATCCGCTTGAGAAATACAATTTTTTCCCACCTTACGGCCGCCGCATGTCGGCCTGCACAAAGCAATGAGACGCGAGTCAAAGGAAAAATAAATAAAACAATGACTTATTCTGTATTTAATAATTTATATCCGCACCTTTGAACTGGAAAAGGAATGACGAATGCTTGTTTGTACTCTTTGTGCCGGGTGTCGTGCGCACTGCAATCTTTATGAAGTACTGATATATTTGGCGTGTCTATAACTCAGTTAGTGATTTGATTTGTACGTGCTGTTTCATGCATTTTGTTTATTTTAACGTCGAAATTCGAAAATAAATAAAAATAAATTTTATGTTTTTTCACATGAAATTTTATGTAATTTAAGGTTTTTACTTTTTAGGAATGGAAAAATGGTAAATACCTCAGTGTCTCAGGAAGGGATGAATGAAGATGGAAAACTTTGTTTTCAATATGTCTTTATTGAAGATAAAAAAATAAATTTTTTTGGAGACAATTTTTTTTCGCTACAAATCAAAATGAAACGCGACGGAGTTGGCGAATGGAGGAAGCGTTGTGTAAATATATGTAAATGTCGATTCGACATTTAATGAATACTTGTATAACATATGATGTTCCTCAACCGTAAACCATAAATATGTTAATGAAATTAATTAGCTTAGTCACAAGAATAATTTTAAGTGGTTTGTAATTGCAAACAAGATATATTTAAATTCAAATACTACGTAATATGTTTGAAATTATTTTTAATTGTTGGTATATTTTTTTATTTCACTAGCTTAAAGTATTATACATAAAGCATATACTGATATATATATATATATATATATATGTATATATATATATATATATATATATATATATACATATATATATATATATATATATATATATATATATATATAAAGCATATACTGAAATTTAAAGTCTAATGGTCAAACCTACCTGTTATATTAGGAAACTAGTTGACTTTTTTATTTCAGATCATTTTTTAAGACTGATAATTCCACTATCCGTCGATCTCATCTGGTTCCATTAGATATTCAATTACTTGTAGTGTCATTTTATTTTCAACAAAGATTTATAAAAACGCACAATAAGTTTCATAGTTTTGGATGTACTCATTCTCATCGAAGACACTGAAATATTTGCAATTCTTTTCATGTTTGCAAAGTGGTTATCCCACTAGATATGTATTTGGTAAAAGAGATTATTATGGTTACCTATATGCACATGAATGTAGACCCACATAAATAAATAAATATATATATATATATATATATATATATATATATATATATATATATATATGTATGACAAATGCCCGAAAACAAAGGTTATATTGTATATGAAGGTATCACATTTCAAAATATTTCTCGTGTTTTAAATTTAGGCGCTGGTAGTGCATAATCACTTTTCTTGAAGACTTCTGAACATTACGCACACAGGCATAGCGACACTACGTATGCACGCAGGTCTTCCTAAAGCCGGGCAGGACCCTTTTTTTCGAATCCGTCCGCTTTACGGCCCGTTTACTTATTTACATACAGTTAAGGAAACATTAAAATTATTTCATCTAAATGTTTCAATAACGATAATAAGATAATTAATATATTCAATAGCATCACAACACAAGACGATGACACACTCGAAGAAGTTTATCCTCACTCATCGCAATCAAATCAAACTCTGGTGCAACCGTGATCATATGGTTGAGTGATCGCGCAGTGGAAAAGCGAGGAATATTAAAATAATTAAGTTCTAGTTATTGTTATAGATAGAAAGTCTTGACTACGCCAGCGTAGGTAGTTATTTGAAAGGAAATTTGTTTCCAATAAATTACGGCACAACCTTTTTTCCTGTTTAACAAATGGAAAGACAATCTCATTAATGATATATAAATATGAGAAATCAATAATAAATTTCACTTCCCTTTTTCACTGTATACTCGTAAGAGAAAATTAAATATAGTTAAAAGAGTACATTTTCTCTTAACGATCACTTATTTTTCCACCTTCCTGGTGTTAGATCACATTTAACCAATGTTGCAATATGCCCGAGAACATTTTGACTCGGAATTATCGTAATGACCTATTTGTGTTATAGTTTCACGGATAAAATATTATACTGGAGAACCTATTTAATTCTTATATAATCATTCTTTAAAAATAATTGAAATATCAAAGGTTAAATATGCCAAAACTAAATTAATAAATATATTCTGAATTATGATTGATTATGTCTGAAGTTCGTAAATTAGGTATTTGTAAATTTTGTGTCATATTTTTTAGTAAATGATAGTGTTTTAATTTTAAATAATTAAATTGCAAAATTATTAGATGGATTAAACTCGTCAAGCTATTTATAAATTTAATATCATTATTTGATATTAGATTTAATATCGTTATAATTTCACTTTACGAAAAAAAGGATATTATATTTACTAAACTTTACTGCCAATCGTATGTGATAGCTATAAGGAGAGTGTGTCTAAAGAAACGTTATTCTTTTTGAAATTACAGTATATATTGTGATTATTGTGTATATTACATATTTTTATCAGACCAATTACGTGTTAAAATATTACCCCTGAATTGGAATATAAATTTTATTTATGCGTCCATTATTAAATTGTAAATTCATTATAAAATTTGGGCTCAAAAACAATTTAGTTACAAAAATTTTAAATTTCACTTTTATAGCACACTTTATTTGAATTTCTATTTTTACTTTGATTTTTTGTCAATTTTGAAATTTAACATTTTGAAAAACGGACCATTAATTTTTTTAATAAAGGCTACTAAAATGTAAAGTATTAAAATAAATTCATGTTAATAATTATAATATTTCTTGCCGTGTAAGTTTTTTAATAAATCGCCTCTTTTCCGGGACTAACGAAGTATTGTAAAATGTAAAAGTTGTCAAATAATAATTATATTATTAAACATCGTTGTTAATAACTATGAAAACTTAATAACATCATATGTCTAACATTTTTACTGAAATGCTATAAATGCGGATTAATTTTTTGCCATGTTAATTATGTTAATCGAAAAGCACCTCATAATGGAACATCGAATTCTAGCAAAATGTTCCTTTTATTTTGATGGAATTTCGGCTGCAGTCAAAGTATGGATTTTAAACCAGAAGGTAAAATGAGGTAATAAAAAGTTTTAGGGATTTTTATTAGATTTAATATGAGTGACATTTTTATTATTATCATGTTTATTATTTAATTCTAGTTACCATTTCGATTATTTATTTTTTAGCTGCTCAGACTAAAATTATTTTTGAGAGACGACCATACGTTAGTACCGTATGGTTTTGATATATTTGAAGTACATAGAATGCAATTAAAGTGATATATTTGAGTTAGATGTCATTATTATGACTGAGATTATTGTTTAATCATCGTGTCACTTTTGCATTGTTTTGTATTATTATTTACAACTTGCATTGAGTCAATATTGATATTAGGTCAATTTTAATCCGCTAAATATATGAACATTGAACTACAAGATAATCACTCAAATATTTTCCATCTGCTTTTTCTGTCATAGCCGCTTCTTTTTCAACAGATAATAATGGAAAATATTTATTTCAAAACTTAAGTTGGAGTTAATTATTAGGCGAAAAATTTTAATACTAGCGCCCCGCCCCGGCTTCGCACGAGTGTAATGTAGGCACTAATGTGGTGCAATTATATTACTGTTATTTGAAAGCGATTAATATTACTGTCATTCACGCACCTCTGCCGCCCGCCACCGCCCGCCTCCACCGTCGTCCGTACCCGGCATCGGCATCGCGAATACTGATTTTTGGTAATTTTAAATCCGTGATATCTTCTAAAATATTAATAATAATGATTTGCTGTACATATTTATCTACATTAAATACTCAAGGAAATCGACTTATTTAATTAAATAAAGATATATATAATTTTAAACAAAAAAGCTTCAGAAGTATAACTCACAAAAAAAATTAATAAAAATGTCAGTGTGAGTTATTTGTAGGATAAAGACATGTGCCATCTCGGACTTCTTTGTAGATACTTTTAAAATACACAATTACAATACACATAGTACACAATATTGATATATCTCGTAAACTTTAATCAGCGTTAGCAATGAAAGAGCCCAAAATTCTACTTTTTTACTAAATATTGACTTTTTATATTTTCTGTAAATATAACATGCATGTATTACCGATAAACCTATAAACCTTCCGGAAGAAATCATCTGAATGATAGTGAAAACCGCATAAAATTCCGTTCGTAGTTTAAAACATTTAAGCTTACAGAGGGGCAGATATATGCGGGAAGCAATCTTGTTTTATACTATGCAAGGAGATGTCGGGTAGCATTATTTCAAAGTTTAGCTACAATAATTTCAAAAATTTATTTTTTCTTTATAATTTTGCGTCTTATAATCTCTACAAAAAATGCGAAAAATGTTCTCCTTATATTTATCGAAAGTACAGAATATAAAACTGCAAAAATAACGGGGTTTCTACAACCAATGGTTTAGCAAGAAAATAAATAATTAAATTGTTTAAAAAAATTAATCGCTCAGGAACTTTTCAATCTTGATAAAATTGATTCAATGTCGTAAAGATATATACACATACATATGTATATATATATATATAAAGTTAAATTGGCCATTCAATAAGCTTTCATTTGAAAAAGTTGAAACAATTGTTTTCATTTCCCAATTTTTCCCTCTGAAATTAACGCCCGGAATCAAAATTCATCTTTTCATACTTTAGGTCTATAATCGGATCACCATGCTGTATCTATTGCAGAGTTTCGTGGTCTGTGACATGTGATCATGATATTATGTTAAACAAAAAGGTTTCACCGTGAAAATCGTCTGTGACAGATGAGCGGACGAATATACCTGATTCCATTAGTATTCCGTTTTGGCAATTTTGCCACGGAAATTTATAAAAAAGCAAGAATTAAATATAAACGTCAATAAATTAATTATTATTAACAGATTAACGGTGAAATTTATAAAGAAACAAGAATTAAAGATAAACGTCAATAAATTAATTATCATTAACAGATTAACGGTGAAATTTATAAAGAAACAAGAATTAAAGATAAACGTCAATAAATTAATTATTATTAAGAGATTAACGGTGAAATTTATAAAAAAACAAGAATTAATGGTAAACGTCAATAAATTAATTATTATTAACATTTTAACGGTGAAATTTATAAAGAAACAAGAATTAAATATAAACGTCAATAAATTAATTATTATTAACAGATTAACGGTGAAATTTATAAAGAAACAAGAATTAAAGATAAACGTCAATAAATTAATTATTATTAACAGATTAACGGTGAAATTTATAAAGAAACAAGAATTAAAGATAAACGTCAATAAATTAATTATTATTAACAGATTAACGGTGAAATTTATAAAGAAACAAGAATTAAAGATAAACGTCAATAAATTAATTATTATTAACAGATTAACGGTGAAATTTATAAAGAAACAAGAATTAAAGATAAACGTCAATAAATTAATTATTATTAACAGATTAACGGTGAAATTTATAAAGAAACAAGAATTAAAGATAAACGTCAATAAATCAATTATGATTAACAGATTAACGGTGAAATTTATAAAGAAACAAGAAATAATGATAAACGTCAATAAATTAAATATTATTAACAGATTAACGGTGAAATTTATAAAGAAACAAGAATTAAAGATAAACGTCAATAAATTAATTATTATTAACAGATTAACTGTGAAATTTATAAAAAAACAAGAATTAATGATAAACGTCAAGAAATTAATTATTATTAACAGATTAACGGTGAAATTTATAAAAAAACAAGAATTAAAGATAAACGTCAATAAACTAATTATTATTAACAGATTAACGGTGAAATTTATAAAAAAACAAGAATTAAAGATAAACGCCAATAAATTAATTATTATTAACAGATTAACGGTGAAATTTATAAAAAAACAAGAATTAAAGATAAACGTCAATAAATTAATTATTATTAACAGATTAACGGTGAAATTTATAAAAAAACAAGAATTAAAGATAAACGTCAATAAATTAATTATTATTAACAGGTTAACGGTGAAATTTATAAAAAAAACAAGAATTAAAGATAAACGTCAGTAAATTAATTATTATTAACAGATTAACGGTGAAATTTATAAAAAAACAAGAATTAAAGATAAACGTCAATAAATTAATTATTATTAACAGATTAACGGTGAAATTTATAAAAAACAAGAATTAAAGATAAACGTCAATAAACTAATTATTATTAACAAATTAACGGTGAAATTTATAAAAAAACAAGAATTAAAGATAAACGTCAATAAATAAATTATTATTAACAGATTAACGGTGAAATTTATAAAAAAACAAGAATTAAAGAGAAACGTCAATAAATTAATTATTATTAACAGATTAACGGTGAAATTTATAAAAAAACAAGAATTAAAGATAAACGTCAATAAATTAGTTATTATTTACAGATTAACCCTAATATTCTACAAACAGACCACTTATATTGGGATAACGAACTAGCGAATAGTCGAGGGAATGGAAGAATTTGTCGCAATTTTAACCAAAGTCTGCGCAGCGACACGAGGGTACCAGCATTGTTATGGGCTGTGGGAACGTAAAGGAGCTATGGTATTTTTCACCCTATAAACGTATTAGGTTTTAATGTTTCATTTGCATAAGTATCTAAAAATATCATGTCATATTTGCAAAGTTTTTATATTTTATTGTGAAAAACTTATTTATACTGGTAATGTACTATGATGATTATTGCTGATTGCATTATAGTTATATTATTGAATTCGTTTTTAAGATCTAATTTGCATAAGTATCTAAAAATATCGCATCATATTTGCAATGTTTTTTTAATTTTATCGTGAAAACTTTATTTATACCGATAATGCACCATAACGATTATTTCTTTAAGTTCTTTACCACGACCTAGGTTTTGTTGTATCGCAATATCTTCAGGTGGGTTATTAGCAAAGAATGTGGTAGCAAGTAAAAGAAGTGGGCTATTAGGAAGATCTTTGCTAATAGTCCACCTGAAGATGTTGTAATACAACGAAACCTAGGTCGTGGTAAAGAACTTAAAGAAAGTAAAAATAATACTACGTCACGTGGTTTCATTTAATTGTGAATAATGAATTTATAGAAAATTAACGCCAAAAATATTCAATATTTATATGGCTACTATTTATACGCTACAAAAGACATAGTTAAAAATGCTCATTTTGGTAACATCGTTATCAATACGAAAAAAATTTAATTCAAAGAAATCTTCAATGTTTAAAAAAAATATCAAATGTCTACATTTTGCAATAAGGGTACATAGACCTAAAAATATCCAAAGCCGCCACTGACCAAATACTTCACCTACTTACATCTCATTCCATTCGCACCCTTTTCAGGTGTCGCACGTTCGTGTCGACGTTCTTCTAATCGTTTTAAAATAAAAATGTACACAGTATTTTCTTGTATGTTTACGTAAGGTATTGACTAGAAAACCCGCGTTTATCTTAACAAACATCACACTGTAAAAGTGGCCGCTAACATGACAAAGTTAATAACATTTTTTGGCTCATTCGCGACGCAGACGACACCCGTTAATTGTGTATGTGGAATTTAAAAAAAATTTTCGAATATTTTTGTTACCCTCCCTAAAATTTTCGTATACATTTTTTAAAAATAAATAACTATTGAGATACGTGCGGGTCAGTATATTTTACTGATATACCGAATTTAATTTCTAGGTCAAGCGGCTGCGATCTGAGAAAAACGTCGAAGCAAACAGATAGATAGACATGTGAGGTTATAAGGGTTCCGTTTTTCCTAACGAAGTATGAAATTCGAAAATTCATAATTTTGAACATAATGATTGCACATAAGTTATCAATAATTTTTGATTGAAAATAAAATTTTTTTGGAATTTTCGTCTTAAGAATCGATTTTCGTATATGGCGCCCGATATGAAGTTTTATGAGGAGTAAAATCAGAAGTTCAGAACGTTAAAAAAAAGGTAACAGTTTGTAAGTTTGTATGTAGGAGGTAATCTCTGAAACTATTTACCTGCTTTAAAAAAATCATTCACCAATATTTAGAAGGGACCTTCAGGATGAAAATAGATTTTATATTATCCCGTTAAATCTTTTTTCGTGAGGATTAGTTTTCCAACGCAAGTCAACGAAAAAAACAGTCGCGCGAATGCATTTCTTATGGATATATTATATTTATGTTTATGTTTATATACCGTGTTACCTATTTTATACATGCCAAGATAATCCTAATTAAGTAGTAAACTCCAGCGGCACGTAGGAGCTGACACGCACAATGTTTTTTGTTTGTTTCTCTTATTGTCTTATTTGACTTGGATTGTAAATAAAAATTGAAGTCTAATAAGACTTTAAAGATTGGGAAACATTTTGTTCACTGTAACGTGTATCGAATAATAGTCATTCCATTAATCAATAGAAGTTTAGACCACTGTCCTAATCTAATTAAATCGAAACAGAAATTTGATATTTGTGACATGCATAAATTATAGGTAAAACAGACAAATTTTTTTCGGGTTAAAATTGTTCCAGCACTTTCCAATTTACATTGAAATTTTCTTTAATAGCAGGATTTATTATTTGAATACTTTTTAGTACATTTTCTTCCTAATCATAATTGTGTTAAGTCTTCAACTGGAGTTGTGGAAGAAGTTTGAATTGTTTCGCACCAAAGGTGAAGATGTAATTCTAATTGTCTGTTTCACAGAATTATTAAGAATAGGGAAAGAAGGAAGCATTTTTTTAAACTAAACATCTTTAGCGACATCAGAGTCATTCTGTCACGTTAAAATTGTGTAACATCCGAGAAAACCAATGTCGAAGTAATCCGATCCGTGGTGGAATCAATCGAACGCTACTAATTTAGCGGCCGAGTTTATTCTACGGAGATAAAAATATTGGAGGAATACAATTTAAGAGCTTGTAAAGATTAGCCAGTAGTTTTAGGATATCTATATGTTTTTTCCATGAAAAAAACTTCAGCTTTATCATTTGGATAAATCTACCACAGACGTAAATCCCTTTTTTTTCCTCATCGTAAATTCATGTAGGTAATGATGACCATTTAATCCGAACAACTTTTAAAAAGGTGCTTGTGCAGGTAAATGGTAAATATGCAAATCCTATTTAATCATTGGATACTTAGGTATCGTATTAATGATAACATAAATATTCGTAGGAAGTTGCGTAAAATCTCAAAAAAATAAACTCAAAAAAATGTTTGGTTACAATTCTGAATAAGATTTAATTTTTCTTGGAGAGCAGCAAAATTGAGTTGATTTCAGTTTTGTACGGTACGAAACCCTCGGCGCGCGTGTCAGACTCTTACTTCATGCTTTCTTTTATTTATTCCAAACAAAATTGGAGTCATGTAATATTTTGTGACCTGTCTTGTTCGTATTCGGTGACTAGTATCTATTTGCAGATATCTCCTTGCATTTAATATTTTTTTTTCCCTTTATAACCATAAAATTATTCTAGTGTAATAAGAAAAAAAAAGTTTATTAACAATAAAAAACAATAGATTTCGTCGAAAACGTTTCAGGTCTCAAACTAACATATTGGTTAGGTGTCAAATAAATTAGTTTTTTACTAATGTTACAAAATAGAGTTTACTCAAAAAAAAAATTAGCATTGGTTGAGTTTAAAAGTAAGCATAATGGAGAGTTTGTGGGATATACCCAGCAATTTTTTTGAGTGAAAATGAATATAAGTTGGTATTATCTACTCTTTTGAGGAAAAAGATAATATGAGTGTATTGATTTTGATAAAAAAAGACAACGATGATATTTTATTTGTAATTGTGTATTTATAATCTTTTTTACAGTGAATTAGTTGATAGTATAATTTTATCAGATCAAAATTGGCACTAGAGAATAAAAAAATTATTTATCCTTTAGTGCCCATTGATCCTTTTTAATAATTGATCCTTTTTGGGAACTAATAGAAAAATGCACAGATTTATAAATCTGTGGAAATATGTTACTAAAAATTGCAATAGTAATAAAAATAAAAATTTATTGCTGAATAAAAAGCTGCCTTAATAATATAACATTACATAAAAAGCAGAAAAAATAACAAGAAAATTAATAATAATATCCAAATTTATTTACTTACTTTATTAGCCATAGAAAGGTGGCTAACTCGACTGACACAACTTTATCATTAGTATCTCCGGACAACTGGTCGATATATATATATATATATATATATATATATATATATATATATATATATATATATACAGTAAAAGCCAAAAATAATATACTAATACCAATTCATCCATTATTGATTTAAACGTGATTGTGAATAGCGATAATAGTTGATTGTGACTAGCGATAATAAAATGAGATACAATTTAAATTAATTATTTTGCAATTCAGTATAATTGTACAATAAATTATCCGCCAATATTTCACAACATGTTACTTGGGACCAATAATATTAAATTGAGTTTTAACTTCAGTAAAATAGAAATATATGGTAAATACGTAAGTTCTTGGCACTGACCTTTAAGGCAATATTATATCAATCGGAGTTAAAGATAAGTTCTTAAACTTGTGTACTTGATCTCCATTATTTATTCCTGATCAATTTTTCCAGGGGACTTGATAAAATTATTCGACTCGCCTAAAAATAGATTTTGCTGCATAAATTATACACTTTCGTAAATTTCATGCGATCCAGTCAGGAAGCGATGGCCAAATTTGCATTAAAATGTTTACGTCGGTTATAAGTTTGCGAGTCTCTTTTTGGTAACGGATAAAGTTTTCAACGTTTTCCCCGTCAAAACCGCGTTTTGAGATATTCGCCTTGGAATGGTCGTATGGTGTCTGCGTCAACCATTACTCTGGGTACAATTTTTAAATGTTTTCGCCGCTTGATGGACAGGAACGATAGCGGTAGCGATGCGGCGCAAAGGGTTTTAAAGACTTGTGTCAATATTTGGAAACGATGAACTTGTTGCTAAACGTGTAGAGTCAGGTGAAGTGTTGTGTGTTTAGGTTTTATGTGAGGAGAAACTGTCACAAGTTGAACATAATCTTAAAAAAT
The DNA here is from genome assembly GCA_039881145.1 of Druceiella hillmani. NCBI lineage: Eukaryota > Metazoa > Arthropoda > Insecta > Lepidoptera > Hepialidae > Druceiella > Druceiella hillmani. The sequence continues at coordinate 1,620,533 of JAYKKI010000095.1, read as the reverse complement.
ATTTATTTTGTCTCGTAATACTAATCCCCAGGTAATATTGCAAGCGTGTAAATTCGACGACAATGCAACAAATATCTAATATCATGTTAAATCCATTATAGCAGTAAAATATGGTAAATTATGTGGCGAGTAAAATACAATAAACCTGAAACGACACCACCTTATAGATGCTAATCTATCTAATAACTAATCTATATCTGTGTCTGTATATCGGTTACAGTCTGTTGTTTATATATTCAGAACCACGCGATTTAGAAAGCTAATCTTTAATATATTTACGAATTGGAATGATCTTAACGTAGACGTAAAATACAAAAATCTTAATTACCAATTTTCGCTGTGATTGGGAAGTTTCTGGGGGTGGAAGAGTGCAGTCATTCAAATGAATGCCACCATTTTTTGTTGTTTTTAATCTCACTATGGGAGGTTTTATTATATATATATTGGTTTTATATTTTTGAAAATCTTCAAAAAGCAGTAAAAATGTTGCCCTATCCCAAGAAAAATCTGATAAAATTGGGAAGTCATGCGATGGTTCAACCGATGTTTTCACGTTATATAGCTTATACTTTAGGGTATATAATTTAAATTATGCTGTGGTATCCTTATCATATGGGGTCGACTCACATTGGACCACTTTTTAAGGTATCGTACTTCAGAAGTAAAAAAACGAAAGCCTACAAGTCTATTGTGTTTAATCACGTTACCGGCAAAACCGATATTTTTAGAACTTCCGTATCTTAGAATCTTCGATTTTGGTTAAGTAATTAACCATATTCACTCAATCGTATTTCAATAGTTATTTTTATGATATGAATATATAGAAATTTTAGAGGGACAAATGAGCTAATTGAAAAAAAAATTGTTTTTAATTTTATGTGTTATGTGAGTCGGTATGAGTATTAGTTTTTCAGAAGTTTACATAAAATAGTCCTTGCGATATTGTTGAAAATTTTAATAAGAAATATATTCATCTCTCATCGCACCTTTTCTCCGAAACTGCCAGATTCAAAAGTATCATTTCAAATTACTGCTAATGTATGCACACAAGCTCTCGCTAGTTTTACGCAACCACTATATATACTGTTTTATTCAATCTACCGAACAACTGATATTGTCAATTTAATTAAATATTGAATTGAATTTATTTAAACATGACTGTTAAAAACATAATAAATTAATTACTAATGTACTCACTCATGTTGTAGTTATGCGGAAATCACTTGTCACATGACTCAAATAGTTTGTAAAATATGCACAGAAAAAGTATTTCAATTATATTTTATTCATTTAAGATACACTGACAAATTGCTTCAATTTAACGTTTGATTAGCCTTAAATACATAATATTACCGTTTTAATATAAATACAATCGCACTCTCCTAATAATCGAGTTAATCATTTTATCATACATTTAAGTATTTATATTAATCGTATTAAATGTTTTCCCTTAAAGTCTTCTGATAGATCGATCGATGGATACAATACAATTAAAGTCTGAACTATAAAACGAGTAAAACTATTTATTTCCTCTTCTTCTCACATATACACAGTAAACTATAACATCGATGAAATAATAAGTTAAAATTTATTTGAATAGTGTAATAACCGAAGGTATTAAATTTCTACATTTAGTTTATTTTACTAATTAAAAGGTTTTCGTACATCAAATATGACGAACACACATATGCTTTCAGGAATGCCTGCATCTTTACCGAGAGAAGGTTACTTTAAAAAGTGGCGTGATAGAAAGGGACGGGGTACAACAATACGGGCAATGCTTTCTATTAGCTAATATAAGTGGACTAGATTCGATAGGGTAACGTGTTTATCGTACGATGTATCAACCAATTGGAAACGAATCCTTGTCTTAAAACGCAAAATCGACATGTACGCAAAAAAAATAGTCAGATGTTGCAAAGTCATTAATTTGTATTTATCAATTGTTCACATTTTGAGTATGGTGTAGATATATCTCAGATTGGATATATTAAATAAGAGGATACTTAATCACATCCTAAGAGGATTCTTATAAATAACAATGATTATATCAGATTCGGAAGGAATTCTACAAAGAAAAGATTTAGAAAAGGTAATTATTTAATAAGTGTCGCTATTAACCATACGTAATGTAGCTTTAAACGTTACATAAAACAATTGTAAGAGGCTGTCTTCATACTGTGCAAAATTTAGTTCGTCAAATTATGGAAGCATCTCGTTGATTTCAAGAAAAAATATAAAGTTGTAATTTTTAAAGAATAATTTTATATTTGTTTTGTTTTATCTTTGCCAATAGAAAAATTTTGTGCTAATCAAAACCGTAATCGATAATTATACAATGGTTTTTGGATCATACAATAAATAAATATGTATTAAATTATTTTTATTTAATTTTTAAAACAATTTTTTTGGTTTACTAACTATTAATTAGTCAAAATTTTCATTTTGCTAGTTTTTAAATTAAAAAGCTAAAAAGATTTTCAGGATTTTAACTAGTATTCACATATTAGTTTTGGAATTATTCAAATAAAATTAAACATCATCCTTTTTTCGGATTACATCGTAATGAATATAACATTACTGCTAGCAATTTCAGTATCGAAAGGACATTGGACCTTTTGACATTATCGATAACACATTAAGTTTAACGGCGATCATGAATCGCGTTTTAGCTTGTATTCTGGTGTTTTTTTTTTCAAATCTTTATATTCCATTAAATTTTTTATTCGCTATGTTGTTTTTTTTTTAAATTAGTGTTATGTATTATCTTGTATTCTCTGCTTTTCATTTATATATGCGGTTGTAGTACTAAATTTGTAGGAAATAAAAATAGATAAAAATTAAAAGTATAAAGCTGAATAAAAAGATAAAAAGCCGCGTAAAAGTAACTCAGTACACGTGATAGAAGTGAAATTTCTTTGGGGATATAAAACTTGATTTGTAAGTATATAGTAAGGGGTAAAACGACAGAGAGATAGAGATAGAGAGAGAGAGAGAGAGAGAGAAAAGGATGTGTAAGTCTATATATTACAGTAAATTCGTATAAGATTTTAATATTATACATTAAAAAAAAGAATAAAATATCATTACAAATTGACGTCTAAAATGTAACAAAATCTCCATACAGATTTACATATATACCAATAAAAAAAATAACCGCGATCTATCTGAGTACCAGAGCACAGCTAAATGCAACTGAAGGAAATCGGGATTTATTGCTTCTATTGTAAATTATACTTATGAAAACCGTATGTACAGTTTCATTGCGGATTTATAAATAAATTAAGTATATATGTTATTATTATTGTAAAATAATAAATCAGTCACAAATGTGTAAATAAATCGACAAAATCTTGACAGTTTACTTTTGATACACAAACGTACAAAACAGTTTTTTTTTATTTTGGCGCATGCTTACACTTTTTGTTTTATTATATCTTGTTCGTAGATCTCTATCACTTTTGAGCTAAGGACTTATTTTTTATCCTTCTTGTGACAAATTCGTTAGATTCAGACGATACAACCAAACATTGTATGAAAATATTGCATTAAAGCACTGGATACTTTACTCTCATCGCGCCCAAAAAAAGGTTCACTTCAATAACAATAACATAAAAATACAGAATAATAATTTCATGAAAAATAGAGAAAGATCTAGTTTAAATAAATTCTGCAGTTGTGTGAAAGAAAAAAAGTGTTTTTACGTTATATGCATAAATTCTGAACTAAAAGAGTCTTCGTCATTTTAATTTAATATTTCTATACAAAACATCCTTTTATTACCTATCAAATTTAATTTAACATATCCTGATTCCTTTTTCATTTAAACGTAGTTCATTTTAAAATATATAAATATACTTATATTAATACACCGTTATGTTAGCTAACTATTATAATTAACTATTATATTAATACACCGTTATGTTGGTAACAACTGATGTTACAGTATCGACACTTATCGGTTTTGGACCCGCTAACAACGATACAATTCAATGTTACCGAACGTTCACTACTATCGACTAAACTACCATTTGTAGGATGAAACAATCGTTTTATTCGAAACTGAGGAGATAACGATCCTTTTCATTGCGCTGCGACGCTTAATAGGGAGTCATTTTTGATTCGGAGCTTTGGCCAACATTAATATTCATTGTTCATGGAAATCCACTATTACATACCTACATACATGTTTATAACCCACACATCCATTAACGTCTAAATTTGAAAAAAAAATATATGAAGAAAAGAAACCTTACCCATTTTGAAATTGATTCATTATTTTATTATAGAACCCATAATTTACGATACGTTTGATTTCAACGGACTACAGTAGAATTAACTTCGTCAAGATCTATATAATAAAAAAAAATAAAAATATAATTAGCAGTTAATTTGATAGGTTAAAAATGTTTCAAACATATATTTCTAATATATCTACTTATTAAAATAGCATCTAGTGTAAATGTCAAAGCACCAAAAAAACTCGGTTTTTACGGTACCGGTATTGATATTGACATATACCGTACCGGAACTGACATTTTAAAAAAGGTTCATTATATTGAGTTATGTGAACCCATATCTTTAAGCTACATTTGTTTTCGACGGACTACAATAGCGCTTAGTCCGTCAAGATCTATGTAACTTCAAAAAATTAAAGTACAATTGGGAGTTAATTTATTACGTTAAAAATGTTTCAAGTATATGTCTCTAATGTGTATATCTACTTGTTAAAACAGTATCAATTGTAAACGTCAAACGATTGGAAAAACTCGGTTTTTACCGTACCTGTATTGACATGGATCACCAGTCCTAATGATATGAATGTAAGCAATAATGAGCTAACTTCAATATAATTAACGTTAAATTTATCGGCTTGTCGCCGTCAAATGAGAACAAAGAGTTGCGAAGGCATTAACAGGTGATGGACGGTTGAATAGGATGATCGGAAAATAAGAGGAAATTGCTTTGTTGTATAATTCTGTGAGTATATAAACAGCCGTGTTTAAGTATTTCTGTAAATTTTAAAGGGTGCATTTGTAGTATATAGAGAAGTTTTTATTCCAAATTTTTTTATTATTATTTTGCGAAAATATCAGTTAAAACTTGTACTACGAGGGTTCCGTCCATATTTAGACACTTGTAGGTAATTAAAGATACACAATACTATGCTATTTTAAACTATTTACGTACATAATTTTTTTACCACGTATGTATATATTTCTATTATATTTTACAGGCGTTAAAATATGGTGCTTATTTAAAAGAATGATAAGATCCAGGAGAGTCGCTAAAAGTGTCTTACAATAATTATTATTAATGTAGGCTTCAAAAACTGTACTTTTTCATAATTTTAGGTCGAGTATTTAGTGCGTAAATATTTTTTTTGTATATTTTCAGTACGTATTTGAAGATATACCACATAAAACTATCGAAATTAGATTAATTAAATTCGGTTCTTTATTAAGATAAAATGAATACCCAAAATAAATTTAGTTCAATAAATGTATCAAAATCTTGGTATAAGTAGACTTTACAACCAGGAATATTTCGATAACTTTTTGATATCACATGAAAGTATACACATTAAAAACTACATACCTGGAAAGAAATTCTGCAGCTGATGATTATTTATTATAAAAAAAAACAATTTGAAAAGTTGTGTACGTGACGACTTTGTTTGCGAGGGAATATGTTATAAACTTTCTTTTTTCCACTTATTTCACTTCTTTTTTTATCACTAAGCACTTATTACACAATTAAAAGCAAAACTTATTATAAATCATTTTTTATAAAAAAAATAAATAAGTAAATTTAGTTATTAAATTTGAATGTTTTTTAACCTGTCACTTTAACCACCACATTTTGTTTTTGTACTAACATTCAGAAAAAGATAAAGTCGATTTGTCTATGGTTTATATTTCGGACCATAACATATATGTAAACAATTAGCAATATCGAAATCAATCCGTAAAGTTAATTTTTTTTTACTTTCTCAATTGCTATCAAAGTAAATCCCTTCTCTACTCGCCTCACCCCTCCTGTCTAAAGACTTGTGAAATTATTAATGCCCATAGATGGCGTAATCTCTATTGTTCATAGATAGCGTTATAAAAGAAAACTTAATTTTGATTCTGATATAATTTATTTTTTATTATGTATTGTTTGTTGTCTTCTTAGAACAAGTATAATATCAAATGAAACAAATGCTAATGAATGGAAATTCCTATTGAATTTGGCAGTAACTTTTTTTTCAATTTTATAGCTTTCATTTCATTTTGCAATTGCCTAATTTTTAATATATTTTAAATTCACCTATCATTTTTTCCTGATCACTCCAGCCCAGTTAGTTTAGCCCAAGCCCAGTCTAGTCCGCCGTCGGCGGGCCGGGCTAGGCTGTCTTTTGCTTATTCTTTCGAAATATTCTTAATATTTTTTTGGAAATATACATTTTTTATGGAGTTATTTTTACACGGCCGGAAATTATTTTCCGTCATATATGTTAGATTAGATTAGGTTAAGTCATGTTATGCATAGGGTATGTACATGCATAGGTTAAGTTAGGTTAGGTTAGGTTAGGTCGGGTTAGGTTGGGTTATGTTAGCTTAGATTAGGTTAGGTTAGGTTAGGTTAAGTTAGATCAGGTCAGATCAGGTCAGGTCAGTTCAGGTCAGGTCAGGTCAGGTCAGGTCAGGTCAGGTCAGGTCAGGTCAGGTCAGGTCTGGTCAGGTCAGGTCGGGTCAGGTCGAGTCAGGTCGGGTCAGGTCGAGATGTTAGGTAAGGTTAGATAAAGTTAAGTTAGGTTATGGCATATATCTTTTGTGGATATTTTAAATTCACATACTATATTTTTCATTTTTAAAAATGTTTAATATTGACAATATTTATTGTTGATTATTTAAATTAAGCCCAGCCGGGCCGGGCTGGGCTGGGATTCATTCGAAATACTTATACAAATATTTTTTTGGAAATATAAATTTTTAATGGAAGTTATTTTTAATTTTTTTTTTAATATATTAACCGCAGCCGAAAATGATTTTAGTTACATATATCATTTGTATTCTTTTTTTATACGTAGTACATTATAAGTTTATATCATAAAAATTAATTACCATAATTATATTTTTAAAGTAATGGCAAACGTAAAAGTTGATAGTCAAAAAAACCATAAATTATAGATTTAAAAACTGTGAATCATACTAAAATGGTATAATTAATAATTTTTCTTATTTGACATTTAAGATTGTTAAAAATTAAATTTTTTAACGTAATTTTAAAAGTTTATTTTAAGTGATTTAATTACGTTAATTTTTGAATTTCTGTGTGTGTGTGAAAAATGGGCTAATGATAAATTCATTGTAAATATAGTGAGAAATAACCATGTATGACGCATGCTGAGTATTTTTTTTTGAAAATGGTTTTTTTTTGTAATAAAGCTGCAGAATTGTTTCCTAGGTATGTAGTTTTTAATGTGTACACTTTCATATGATTTAAAAGAAATGTCGAAATGTTCCTGGTTGTATAGTGCATATGTTACAAAATATTTATTATTTTTCAGTATATTTATTAATTAATTTAGTATTCTTTATAACGGTCGCACACAATCTCCATTAGGCCAATTCGAAAAAAAGGATGCAAGCTGTAGTCAATTGTGCAATAGTATTGAAATGCTCGATTCAAATTTTCACGTTGTTGATCTGTGCGATAAGGTCGACGATTCTCATTGTTAACCGAACCGTTTGACGTACTGCCTCTCTTTGTTCTTGTGTTCGTGAAGCACGAAGTTGAGCCATACTAACGTGGCGCTCTTCCCGTGCGATTTCTTGTTCATCTTATTCTTTTTCTTTCACTTTTCGCTGATGATCTTTAGAAAAAATCGTTTCAAGAGAATTAATTTAATCGAATTCAAATACTATAACGGACGAAAATTGAATAAACAATTTTGAAAACCTATTATAATTTTTTTCAGTGTCTGTCATTTATGACAAACTTTCTTCTTTCCTTTTCTGTCAAATGATTTGTGATTTTCTAATTTTTCCAATGCGCGAGGAAACTTCTCGAAGCCGAGATGAAAAATAAAATATTCATTAAAATCAGTCAATTCGTTCTCTATATATCATCAAAAAAATAAATCGTAAAAAATAATCTCGATCTATAGTCAATTGATGAAAAAAAATTATTAAGAAAATGTATTTTGTTTATAATTTTTTTTCGTGAATTTTTCCAATCATTTAATAGTTATTCTGTTATATGTGTCGGAGGCAAATGCAACAAATTAAAGACCATGAAAATCGGTCCAGCCGTTCTTGATTTATAAATGATGAAACTAACCCGACTTTAGTATATATATATATATATATATAGATTTATACACTAGTTATAGGAAATAGACTTTGTCACTTCAACTTCTTGTCTCATTAATCATGTGTAATCGGACAGAATGTTATTTTTTTTCAATTAATCGTCTAGTTCATAAAATAATTAAAGATTAAACTTCGTATGAAATTATAATTATGTTTAAATTGACACCTTATGAACTTTACACTAAATGTCAGATTGGCAACGTTGTAAATTTTGCAAACTGTCAAGTGTAAAAATGAAATGTCACTAATCGGTTTCAAAAAACTAAGAAAAACGGACACTTGTCACTTTGAACATAAAATTTAGAAGAATGTCTTCTAAATTTTATGTTCAAAGTGTCTTCCTCGTTCTTCGAGGCCCTTTTGTAGCCGACGACAATTATTGGCGTGAACGCGTCTCGTTAGGTCGGGGTCTTCATTTTGTGATTCCTTGCGGAACACAAGTTGTTTCAGCCAGCTCCAAAAAAAATCCAACGGTGTTCGGTCGGGCAAGCGCGGAGGCCATTGCACGGGACCGAACCTGCCTATCCAATGCTCACCAAACAATTCTTGGAGATGGCTCTTGACTTTAGACGCAGTGTGGGGTGGAGCACCATCATGCTCACACCACACGTCTCGCAGTCTAGCTAGCGGAATGTTGTTCAAATATTGGCTGTGTGGACCATTGAGCAGCGCCAGATTTGGCGATTCAAAGTGCTGTTAATGAAAACGGGACCAATAATGGTATCACCGTGTATACCAGCTCATACATTATTAATCCATCTTTTTTTATGAAATAACTGGCGTATGATACGTGAATGTCTGCGATTCTGCGAACAGTGGTGACAAATTCGTCGATTTCACATTGAATTTCTCGTAAATAAACTTTTATCACACCAAGTAACATTTTCAATTCAACGACTATTTTCACTACACTTTTGTAAGGCTCATTCAGCGTAATTTATTCTACGTGCAAAATCTACCGTCTTCAACGCTTGTGTTTTTTGAATGGCGTACGGATATCAGTTGTCTTTTTTTAAATTTTATGTGGTGTCGTATAGCTTAAACATCATATCGTAATTTCACTCACTCGATATCATAAATAATAAATATTATTTAATAAGAACCAGCGACACAATTTAACTGATATGTCAAACACACAATTTAACTGATACGTCAAAACTAAACTTTCAAAAACATTTAACGTTTTTATTGGTAGAAAAAATGTGTGCGGGTTGCCATATTAAATAATAAATAATCCATAATAATTTCATTTGAAAGCGCAATTTAAATTAACACATTATTATAAATAAGAAAATAATGTTTCTGCTGAAAGAACAAGTAAATAAAGCGCAGGTTTCATTATTAATTAACCTAGCATTCTTTACTTAAATACTAAAATGGTTATATCTACAATTAAATGAAACTACGTGATGTAATATTATTTCTACTTACTTTAAGTTTTTTACCACGACCTAGGTTTCGTTGTATTACAACATCTTCAGGTGGGCTATTATAAATAGCCTGTATATAATAGCTACACTATAATAGCTACACTACTAACAACATCTTCAGGTGAGCTATTATAAATAGCCCACCTGAAGATGTTGTAATACAACGAAACCTAGGTCGTGGTAAAGAACTTAAAGTAAGTAGAAATAATATTACATGACGTAGTTTCATTTAATTGTGAGTAATGAATTTCTACAAAATTAACGCCAAATATATTCAATGGTTATAGCTAGTAATTTAGCGGAATAATACGCTTAATTCAATACATTTGCTTCCTTTTATATTTATTTATTTACTAAGTGCCTACACTGTTGTACATTGAAAATTAGGTTGTTCATTGAAAATTAGTTTGTTCACGCTACGCAACAATTACAATTAAAGTTATTTTATTTTAGAATGTATTGTATATACGCACATGTTGAGTTCGATTCAGGTATCGTACAGCGTACACGTTATGTGCTTCGCTTGTATTATAATCGCATTCCGCATACACTAAAATCATTTCGAAATATGCGGTGGCAATAAAAACGACATATTGACTAATTCCACTCGCTCAAAAACATTTTATATATACATATTACAAAAATTATACGAAAATTATACGCTTATATCCACATTTTACAAACAATAAACATAAATCCACACTTGGAGAACAATAATTATCTTTTTAAAAAAATTTAAAGGTTCTGATCAGTTTAATTTACATTTATAAGTGTTTCCATAGTAAATAATAAATAAACCTTCCAGATTAGACTAATATTATTGCTATAAGGCGAATAATAATTTATTTAAAGGTTTAACGAAAGAATATCATGTAAATAGTTATTCAAATAAGTTTAGTTTAAAAATAGATAATAGTATTTTATATGACCTTAGATAGTTGGGTGAATTACGGATATAAAAGATTTTCAAATAGCTATAATTAAATCAACGGATTATAAACAACCATGACCTTGAAATGAAATTGACCTTGAAATTAAATATTGTTATCCTTATCCTTTTCTTTTTTTAAATCTTCTTTTATAAAACTATGCGAATGAAATGGATAGTTACAAGAGTCAAATTTACCATCAAGAGTCAAATTTACCAGTCAAATTTACAATTAAATATATAGGTTGATGCATTTTCATGTTAATGACTTATGACAATTTTTAAATTTCGGAAAAAAAGTGGCATGATTTAAAAAGTATTTTTATTAATCTGCATAGAAACATTAATATATTTTCCACTTTAATATATCTTTTGTGATGAAATATATCTTTTGCAGATGCAAAAATATTTTGAATTTCCTAAAATATAAGAAACTTGGAATCTTGTGTCATCGGTGATCCTGCATACTTAGAGTAAAGTTCAAGTAATCTTTCTTTTTTTACAAGTTTTACTGTTATAACTTCGGTCAAAGAGAATGGAATCTCATATCTTGTGGACATTCAGAGCATACCTATAGATCTATTTTATAAAAAAAAATTAATTACAATATATATTTTCTCTTGATGTCCCAGATAAAATATTTGGGTTTTTAGTTGCTCCTCCGAACCTATTCATATTATTATTTTTGTCTGTTAGCTATTGGGATATATGCGAGGTAATATGGTTTATCAATGTGCTAAATATAAAGTTTCTACGTTAAATGGTTCCTAAAAAGACTGTGACGAAAGTGCAAAATTAAACTTACCATAATCATGAAACTTTGAACCGCAAAATGGTCGGGAGCTAGAAATACAAAATAAAAACCATTAAAATTGTTTATTAAAAGTGCCTATAAATATTTTATATATAAAATTCACACTGAAAGTTTCCAGAGAGATTAAAAAAAATAAAATGACCAAACCTCATTTCATTGTTTCTCGAAATATTCTTCGTGAGTGTCAATGCATACGAATGCCATACGAATAAACTATTTTTTATAATATTTGCCTCCCTTCACAATGGTGATTGTGGAAACATGTTTCTTTGATCTTTCAATAAAAATAGTCCACACTTCAAGTGATTTTTAATGTCTAGAGAATAAGAAGAAGTTACAATTCACAAGGTGCCTTGTCAAGACTGTATTGAGGGTGGATCATGAGTTTAACGTTTTGCGCTTTCAAAAATCGTTTGCCTTTTTGAGAGTGTTAGTGCTCGCATTGTTATGGTGCAAAATTTTGTGAAGTTTATAGTTGTTTTTATGGATTTCATCAATAACATCTGTAAGCAAATGGCCATGTATCCCATTTAAGAATTTACGATATGACAATTCTCCAAAGTAACAGTAGTAACTTGTCCAGTTTTATTAAAAAAAAGACCCAAATGATCTACAGCTGCTTTTGTTTCGGAGTTGTAGCTAAAACATATTTTTTTTTACTTTTTACTATTGCACACCAAATTTGACGTCCGTAGGTTGAATTTAATAAGCATGGCATTACCCCAAATTGTAAGTCACGTTTTTTGAGCCTCAATCAAATTTTACAGGAATTCCTACGACAGATTTCTCACAGCTAAAATTTGAGTAGGATTGATTATATTTACCTTAACTCTATGCTTCGAGATGTTTGAGTATCAAGGCAGGTCACATGTCTCTGTGCTTTGGGTATATAGTTCGCAGCATTGATTTTGTTGTTGCTAGCGACGTTAGATGGGTCACCCATCTAACGTCGCCAGAAACAATATTCGTCACTGAGACTGACACGACCACGCTTGAATTCCGAAAACTAGTAATAAATTTTCGACTTGCTTGGTGATTGATCACCAAAATCAGTTTGAAGTCGAACAAGGATCTGCTGCGCTACTAACTTCACTTAAAATGGTAGAAAATTATACAGGGAAACTTTTCAACGATTAAATTAATCATAAAATAAACGTGCAATTTTTAAAAAGTCGCCAAAATAAAGTAATAAATGACAGTTGAAATAAATTTATTCTACAGCCAAAGAGTTTAGTGTTCAACTGTTGTGAATAGTTTTTAACATTGTTTACTTAATTGATGAGTTCCGAATATTTGATTATCTATATATTATATATTATTAGTATGACCTATGTATTATATATTTGGTTATATAGAGAGTATAAATAATTAAAATAAATTAAACTTAGATCAGGATTTTAATTGTTTTTATTTATTTTACTTGTCGTACTTCCCGTCAGAGTAAAGTTTTTCCAGTAGTTCAAAAGTTTTTAAATTTTTCTCATAAAATTGATTGCATGTTATGCCAAAGTTTAATTTACCATACAGTAATTCTCGTACGGTAGACTCCAGCAGGTGGCTTTTGTCATGTGACCAAATGTGTTTAATTATAAAGAAAACACGCTCTAAAGGTGTCGGCTTTTCTAGCAAACGTAAAATAAATAACCAGATTCCGTGCTTCAATATGTTTCTCTATAAAATGTTTCAATTTGTGGACCCATGTATCAACCTATTAAATCTGGGTCATCTATGAACCTAACCCTTCATTTTTTACGCAAAAAGTTTTTACGAATGAAAACTCGTCAGAAAAATTACCAATTTAATTTTTTGGTTCTTCTGAACCGTTTGTTATATTTATAGTTTTAGTAGACCGTTTAATCTCGTCCCCTTTTGCAACCCAACCCATGCAAAGATCTCGGCGTCACTGAAAGTGTTGTCTCATAATTTAATCTAAGAAATGAATTATCTGTAAAATGTATTTTCCTCCATCATAAATTTATTAACATCCTAGCTACCGAGTTTTTCGAATTACTATTTCGATCCATATGGACCAACGTTGCTGTCCATACTTAGCCGAAGATTAGATTTCTGCTAGATCAATCGCTAGGGCAATTGTTTTAAACCCAAAATAATGTCGGTTACAGTTGTTTACGTTTATCATTAGTTGCATAGTCTAGTTAAAATTATTCAGTTGTTCTGGAACCAACCAAATGTATAATTCACCTGTATCAATTTTAAAAAAATAACTACCATTGAAAGTGGACAGTTCTTTTATGCAAGGAAATAAAATATCAGTCAATATTTTAAATTATTTCGAAGACCGGTATATAGAGAATTAAATCTTGTACTTGCACTAGTTTTTGTATTTCACATCTACTAATTTGAAGAATTTCTTTAAATGAGTCACTCTGACGGTGCAAATATGAAAATATTTGTGTATTTTCACAACCAGAGCTACAATTTTGATTCGCAAAACTATCCAGATCAGTTTGAATTGTATTGTGTGCAATATGTACGCCACATCTAATGCTGACAATATTGATTCTGAGTTCTCGTTTGAACCGAATGGAAACATTATTTTTTCCTTTTCTGTGTGCGATTCCAAAATTTATGTTGTGATAATTACCAAGAAATGCAGCTATCTTTTTGTTAATCTCATGACGACGTAAAGTTGAAATTACATTCTCAGTAAATATTTCCAATGTCTTACCGCAAACGATTTTAAAATCTAGTAATTTTTCTTCTACACCTTCCGGCGGTGAAAAATACCCGAAAACCACGGGCGCTAGTTATATGTAGTTTCTATTTAAAGCATCATTGCTAACGCTTTCGAAAAGCGTTTTCTCTAAGTCGGTCATGTAATTCTTCTACAGATAATGGTGCCGGATTATTTAAAATTATCGTCTTTAGTTTTCTCAGCAATAAATTTTGTTTGAAATAATTTTGAGGTCGATTTCGATGTACACTCAGAAGTATTGAAGCTCTTATCATTCATCGCTGTGTGAACAGTAAATGTGACCGCTTTAACCGCAGTAACTAAATCATGTTGAAAAGGATAAGCTTTTAATGCTTCAGACATTAAAGTTCCGTGAAGGTAGACTGGTGGACAGGTGAATAAGCAGAGAGGAGAAAAACTGATTACCTATAAAACAATAAGAATGAAGCTAAATCATTGATAGTTTTACTGTATCTATTTTCGAATTCGTCTACTTTTGATAACTTAAAAATTATGGACACGATTTTATTTTACTTACATTTCAACAAAATGCGAAATAGGCGCCGAGTTGGCCCTATTTTAAAAAGCTAGCTGGCATATTTGTAATAAAGTTTTGTTTATGTGTATATGTTGAGAATACGACATGCAAACAACAAAACCGCAGACTGTCGGTAAATAGAATAATTCAAGTTATATTCGGCTTGCCTCCTTTATGAGATTTAGAGCAAACATCCGCAGACGTACCGTCGTAGCATGCGCGTCGCGCATGAAACAAGAGGCCGGAAATAAACAGCCATCGAACGTAGTAATTAATTTTGGGCAAAATTTTGTCAAAGTGAATCGGATATTATTTTCGGAAGAAATTACGAGCTGCGACCGCTAAGCGTTTTGTTGATATTGCATTTGCTTCCGATGCAATGCTAATATTAACAGGAATTTTACATAGTTTACCTATTTATATATTACCTTTCATTTCTTAGTATTTTTTTAAAATTTTTCAGTAAATTATTGTAGATAGCACTCAGCTGTTTGAACTCATGGCTTCTGCTTCCTCTAATTTCTTGTATTTTATTTTAATTAAATTCATATTTTAAGGAAAATTAATTGAATTCGTAAGGAATGGAAATGTGGTCAAGTGGGGGTACTCTAGCGCACGGTTAGTATTTAACGTAACTTGTCGAAATATAAAATGTGCAGGCATAGCACAATATATTTGTTAAATTGGACACTGTCCGTTATTAAAAACTTGTTGCATGTTCTGATTTTTTCTGCGCAAAAAAGGGACTATTATGTCTACTTACTACTTACTACTCCATTATTATGTCATAACGTGTTACAGGTAACTTGTTAACGATATTGTCAAGTGTTTAGTTATTTATTTCGATTTTTAGTCGAATTGGGAACTATGCGTCTCATGTTTGTGAAGAGAAAACAGTTATACGTGCAATAAACAATAATTGACCGTATACATTCTACAGTAGTCTTAGTTTATTTTGTAGAGACCTTAATCCTTTATATCATCAATCATTCTTTTGAAATGGAGGTTGGGAGGTTCTTAATTAAATAAAAATCTTCTATCGTGTGAGTTTCCGACCGAAAACGGATCATAATAAATAATTTATAATAATTAGTTGCATGTACTGTTGAAATTGCGTGTAGAATATCATATCGTCTACAAATATATTCATATATTATGTTAATATAGCCATGATGTCATAAATGTTGTATTGCATATATAAAAGATATGAATTAAACTTAAAAAATGGCTAACCTAGCTTAAGCTAATCTTGAATGTTTAGAATTTGTCTAATTAGTGTATACTCCAAGAATCAAGCCGTACTACCACATATTACACCCTTACT
The DNA here is from genome assembly GCA_039881145.1 of Druceiella hillmani. Taxonomy (NCBI): domain Eukaryota; kingdom Metazoa; phylum Arthropoda; class Insecta; order Lepidoptera; family Hepialidae; genus Druceiella; species Druceiella hillmani. The sequence goes on along the minus strand of JAYKKI010000095.1, from coordinate 1,604,444 downwards.
TGAAGCTCTTGGCAGTTTTTCTGATCCTTCCATGCTTCAGCTCCAGAGGATGTTGGAAATTTGACTTCTAGCAAGTGACGAAAAAAATACCACATCATAACATTTCTAATGAAATTTAAGTACATATATGTTCATTGTATTCTCCGATATGTTTGACTTCAAATTCTTCAAAAAATGTTTGACTTCATTCCTATCCACTTATGGCTTATTGGTCATATCTGAAAGAGCCAAAAGTTTAAATTGGATACTTGTTTGAAATTTTGGATTCTACTAAAGGAATTATACAAATGAATAGTTTAGTGGTTTTATATATCACATCAAAAGGTAAGGTGATAAAGAGACAAGAATTTATATTGGTCAGTTCAATGTTGGAATAGATGTAATAGTCAGGAAAGCTCTGCAAGCACTTGGATTTTTTGGTGGTTTTATCTCAATATTTTTATGAGAACCTTATTAAAATTAATCCTTTTCTTTTATTAATAACTCCTGTCAAGATTTTTATAACTCAGATCTTAGCTTATAAATAACAATGAAACAGTTGATTGTAAAACTGACCTCCAAACATATTATGAATCGTCACGATGACATATCGGGAAGGTTGTCGGTGTGTAGAAATAAATGTGGAAAATGAATACGCATTAATAAATATGGCTACGGTCACTCGTATGCGAGTAGCGAGCGAGAAGGAGTGGGTGTCGGCCAGGGATACATTTTGAATTATGAAAATATTTTAACCCTCGTCAATTTGTTCACATTTCTATATCATATTTTGATGCTGACATTTGTACGTTAGTAATTGTTCGGTGCATTTCAGAGGTTGTTAAGTTTCTTATTATATGAAAATTTTGTTTTCTCCGGTATTGTGGTAATTGAATTACAGTTTTTATCAATAACTAATAAAAAGAATAATGTTTAGAACGGGAAAGAATAGAGCAGTGAAAGATGTTTTGTTATAAAATATTATTATGTGAAAGGTGTTATAAAATATTATAAAATTAAATATAGTAAAATTAATATAACGATATTAAAAATACCCTGACTTATTTACACACGGTTTTTTGAAAGGCTAGGTTTCAGCACTGTACAGGAGAACGATGTATGAATTAAGAGTATCTTACGATTTATTTTTGTGACTGCATTGTGCGTTTTTTACACCGTATTTAATATCAACGTTGTGACTCCCTTATATATAGAAAACAAAATTTGAAACATTTATAAGATTACTGCTTTAATGCTTCGATTATATTTATTTATGACTATAGAAGTACTTTTGTGACTTTTATATTGCCGTTTTGTAAAGTTATATCACATGAATCAATCATGCTTTTCGTTACCATTCTTTCTCGTTTTATGTATTTCTGTCAATATTTGCTTATCCATATTGCAAGAGTCTGTACTACGTTAATATTATTTTCTTATTAAACAAAAACACTTCCTTTTTCTTTTGACGTACATCAATAATGAAAGCTAACTTTTATACGATCACCCACGTGCCAGCCCATCTATCTATCTGCCTCAGTTGTTTTTTTCAAAAATGGTTTGATGTTGAAATTTAAAATTTGGAAATGAGAAATGAATATAAAAAATGAAAAATTATTTTTCTCTATCTATAAAACTACCACAGTCACCATTATGAAAAAACAGCGCTGCTAGAAATTTACTTAAAATTTACCTGAAAACTATTGCTATGCGAATTCGAAAACTATTTTAAATTTCACAGTTTTAAGAAGTCTGATTTTATAATATGGAGGATATACCGGGCGACATATTAACATTGTAAAAATATCTTTAATATTTGTAAATATTTTAACAAAAACAAATACACATACAATTAGATATTTACATTCATCATTTTTCACTACCTAGTATCATTTATTTTCACAATTAAATGAAACTACGTGATGTAGTATTATTTCTACTTTCTTTAATTTCTTTATCACGACCTAGGTTTCGTTGTATTACAACATCTTCATTTGGGATATTAGCAAAGATTATGAATAATGAACTTAATTGTGAATAATGAATTTCTACAAAATTAACGCCAAATATATTCAATATCATTTATTTTACTTAACGTATATGTTAGCTAATACACTACAATAATGTTTGCTGTAAAAATGGCGACATGTCGTATTGCACTCGCGTTATCGTTACCTTTATTCTTCGTTAAAGTTCGGTAGCTTAAAAGAAACGAACCGCATCGTGTAATTTTACGAGCAGAAAGACAAGGGCGAAGCTATTTCGTAGACAATGACAGTTCTGTACTTTATATCTGACAGGACATGCATTTTAAAGATTACGAATACGTGTCAAGTCAGATTTATTCATCGTGTCGTCGTAGACGTCAGTCGCTAATACTTAGTATTAGCAGGGAGTCGAAATTAATTTACCAAAGTATTATTTGGTAAAGTATGTGGATCTGAGATATCCCTCAATTCTCGAGTACAGATTTTACAAGCGTTTCTACAAATGCAAAATATTTTTATAAGGTGAAGTACAGTATTATGTGTGTTGGTTGGTTATAGTCTAATTTAATACATAACATAATTTTTATAAGGTGACAACTAAAACTAGAGGTTTTATATTTCAATTTGATAAATTAATTACATTGATATATTACAAAATTGATTAATTTAATTGGTTAAATAAACTACATTACCGAAAAAAAATATTAATAACCTAAGCAGTTAGCCGAAACGGTTTAGCTACTTTTGCAGACATATTAGAAAAGAGGCGCCATTTTATAGTACGTAGCTGTCAAAATAAAGGTTTCATAATGATTATTCATAAAGTAACATGATGCGTAATATGGCTGAATATCTCAAAATTTTTTTAGTCATCTCATTTCAGCCTTATTTAATTTACTTTCGGCCTTCATTTTTGATATTAAAGACTAGTATCTCTTCGTGATTATTTTTGTGACTTATGTATAGTACTAGTTTAACAAAAACACAATTTATGCGTCTTTATAAATTTACACAGGATTTCTCATAATTTTCATTAAAAATCTTGCTTCGATTTTATTTATTTCCTTTTTGGACTTCACTTTCGATACCCAGTATTAACATCGGTTTATAATTAATCGTATGATGAATGTATTACTGGTTTTATAGGAAAACAATACAGGAAAATAATACAGGAAAACAATCAGGAACCATCCTGAAATATTAACATAGTATTTCTCAGATTTACTTTACTAAATTCATTTCGCCTTTATTTAATTTATTTTCGGCCTCCATTTTCAATATTATTATTCAGTGAATGTACGACGATAAATGTACTATTGGTTTAATAGAAAAAAATACACTTCTTAAATATTTACACAGTAATTTTAATTTATAATTTAAACACAAAACAAGTTAGATTGTGTGCATTATTTTTTTTTTAGTTGCAATCGTTCCTCCTTTTATATTTCCCACAGACTTTCCGTTCTTCATTAACGATTTTATTGAAGAACAGAAAGTCGGTGGTACTTATAACTATATATCTCATCTAAGTCATAACCTCGTCTACTTGTTAAATACCTCATCTAACGCGCTTTTAATTTTAGTATTTCACGCCATTCTGCATCCTTTCTTCCCTCCACCATTATTTTAAAATTACTAATTTTTTTTTGATGCGTTTATTTTGAATACTTTTGTTATTCAATTTTACAAATATACTTGACTTAGTTTATATTAAGATAACATTATCACTAAAATTCATCTACCGCACCTAATCTACGGCACTTTCAATTTTAGTGTTACACATCATTCTGCATTCCTTCTTCCCTCCACCATTACTTTAAAGTTACTGAATTTTCTTTGTTACGTTTATTTTGAATACTTACTATTAAATTGCACAAATGTACTAGACTCAGTTTGTATTAAGATAGCGTTGTCAGCAAACCTCATCTACCGCACCGTTACAAGTTATATCTCATCTACTATTATATTTTGTATTTTTTCTTCCCTCCACAATTACTTAAAGTTACTGAATTTTCTTAGTTTCACTTATCTTGAATATTTTTCTATTAAATTTCACAAAAATACTTGACTAAGTTTGTACTAAGAAAGCGTCGTCAGAAAACAATAAATAAAAGAATTATGTACATTATATTCGCGTCCTATCTTCTCATGAGTTATTTTCGTTAAATGGTTACCGATGACAGTACCATTACATGATCTGGTTTTATTAATGGTACATCTACCAGTGACTCCATAGTTTTTTTAGCACTAAAGATATCTCCTTCTTTCCTCCACAATAACTTTAGAGTTATTGAATTTACTTTGCTTCGTTTATTTTGAATATTTTTCTATTGAATTTCATTAATATATTTAACTCAGTTTTTACTAAGATTCCGTTGTCAGAAAATAATAAATACGGGAAGAATTATGTACATTACGTTCGTGTACTATTTTTTTATGAGTTATTTTCGTTAAGTGGCTTCCGATGCCAGTAACTATACCATAGACTCCATAATTTAGTTAGCGCTAATAATATCATATTATGACGACTTTCAAATTTATAAAGATTTGGTAGGTTACGGTTCCATTCTGCTTCAAAGGATGATGATTCCATAGTTTTAAATGATATCGATTAACTTCTATTTTTTTTGGATAATGCTTTTTGTTGTACAGCCCTCAGTTAACTAATGTTGGAAGCAAGACGTTCTTATTTAAAGTAAATAATTATTCAATGACAGTTGTTTGGGATAAAATGAAATTTATTTTTTCGTTGAATTCATTTTGATCAAAATTATTATATTTTTGTCTACTGATAAAAATGTAATACACTTTAAAAGAATTCGTCCATGATATTTATTGCAATTCCGATTATTTTAGATCGGAGAGGTTCCCTCATTAAAATAATTTTTTTCAATATTTTTTTTCTTTTCTTGATATACATTACATAATACTGCATTAAGAAACGGCTTCAGAAAAGTAACATAATAAGCAGGCCTAATCAAATTTATATATATTGACTTTCATATGATTTGCTCATACATGTTTATAATATTTGAAGAATCTTTTTTGTAATCAAGATTTCGTAATTCCGCGTTCATAAAAGACTAAAGGAAGTAACATCGAAAATGGCTTTCATAATATTTTTGCACCGATTTATATCCTATTACATTTTATGCATTAATATTTTTAATCGATTTGATTATATTTATCTTTACCATTTGACGAATGTCCCTTTTTTTTGGAAGAAAGATTTCATAGTTCATAAAAAGTTATAATATTTTTGAACCAAATGAATATTGTAAAAAGCTGTATTAAAATGCTTTTAGCGATCTATGCACAATCTTATTTTATACAACGAAACTTTTACTGGTTCGATTACGTATACAGAAAGGATAATGAAAAGCGGAAGATTATTTTAAGTGAGCGCCAACTGCATTAACGTCCAGTTTCCTGCGGGAGTTTGCGTTTCCTTTTAACCGCCGTTATTTTCGCTCTAATTCAATATTACACTTAAGTTGAATAATATTTTAGCATTTTATAGCTATTAAGTTTTTTTTAAGTAGAAAAAGGTATAGATGCGTAAAAATTTTCATTTTTTGTTATATTTTTAACAGAAATAATTGTTATTAATACAGAAAAAAAATAAAGGTGACACTTTATTTTTAATCGAGCCTAGAGTCAAGAAATGTAGTCTATAAACGTTTTGAGCAAAATATATACAATCCATTTGAATAAATTCGTAACTTGTTGTTGTCAATTAAACTAAGCGAAGTACAATCGAAAATGGATTATTAGGATTTCATAATATTGTGTATTTATCATAAACTTGTTTAACCATACACAAAGCTCATACCAGTCGAGTGTAAAGCGCATTCAAACTTTGGCTTTATAATGTCCATGTAAGCTGTATTATAACGTCGAAGAACTTTATAAATAAGGAAAATGTGAAAGGAAAAGCGAATACAGTATTTTTCTTATTAATTTTTGCTTTCTGTCTTTTGACATCATAAGAGAATGTTGCCATTATATAAAAATTTGTATATATGACAGGAAATTTATAAAAATGTAACCTTGTTTGTTTATAATATATATTCTCGAAATAAACAAAATATGGTATATTAATTATTTGTAAATATAAACTTCTCTTTGCATTAATTGACTAAAATTCACCTAATTTCCATAAACTTTGTTTATGCTATTGGTTTTCATTTTATTTTTATTCAATACAAAGGAGAACTTTTAACAGTTTAAACCTTGTTTCGTCACAAACATGTGTCAAGTTTAAAAAACTATAATCCTGAACTTAACTAAATTAATCCAAGTAGAGAGATAATAGAATATCGTTGATTAAATCCAAAAAAAATTAGGTCTTTTCTTAATTTATTGGTATAATTAAATTACAATATCCTCAAATAGTTTTTGAGATAAAAACTTTTAAAATCTTCCCTGTTTTGTAACGATCATTTTATTAGAGATATAATTTATATTTATTTTAAAGATATTTCTAGTCAAAAAATGGTGGACCTTTAAAAATGGTGGATCATGTTATATATGGTGGACCTTTTTCTCTTGATTTAATTTATGTGTATTAATTAGTGACAGGTTTTGCACTCTTCGTGACGTAGCATGTTAACAGAATCCAATTACTACTCTTCCCACTTGCTTCCGCAATTTTGGACCCCTTCGGGAATAAGTCGTTCTGATTAATTTCGTAGCATTTCTGCTGTTTACTAAACATAAAAAAATAATGGGAAATTTTTTTACATATTTTTGTTAATTATGTATAGAGCAATTTAATTTTAATTCTTGAGTTGATTATGATTTAATAACATCGATAAAAAATTTTGCCGCTTCCCTAATGGCATTTTACCAATAAACGAGTAAAGCAATATTAGCACTTGATATTTGATAAATAAGTATGATATGTTTTGTCAGTTACCTTTTAAAAACGAGAATGAAGTCAGAAATATTTAATATGGTATTAAACATGAGATTTATAACAATATAATTGTTAAGTTATCTTTAATTTGCACATCTTCTTGGTTTACTGCAGAAATAAAGTAATTTAGAATCAATTTTGAAGAATCTACCATATTGTAATTTGAAAAAGAAGTTGCTCTTCAGCGAAGAAATTGGACAACTATAACAACGTTTCTAAGTACTATTAGTGCTTCACTACGAGAGCTTGCACAGATGGCTACATACAAATATTTAAGTATACATGGTATTTATGTTTATAAACATTAATATTATTTTTCTCCTTTTCACGAAACATATAACGAGTTTCTCGTAAACTACGAGATTTACCAGCATCGTTATATTTTCCTGTAAATTTTAGATACATTTTCAGTATAGTTTTTCCACAGTTTTGATTTTAGAAGTTTTGGAGATAGGCGGAAAGGAATATGTTTTAGTAAACACTTTAACTAAAGTCTCTGGAACTGTCTAACATAAAATTCTGAAATAAAAAGATTTGTAATTTTTGTAATTTGTTTTTTCCATTTGAAAGCATATATATTACAAGAGAATTTAAGTATTATTGATTATTAAATAATGGAATATATGCAAGTGAATATTCTTTATAATTAAATTTCAAGTTTCTGCATCAAACAATTACTGGGGAAAACGACGGTGATAGAGGTTGTACATGTAAACGACCTTCTAAGGGTTTTTTTTCTTTTCTGGTTACAGGACCGTGAATGTAACTTAAATTTTGATAATTAAAGAAAGTTTAAATTTTGGGGAGTTTAGAAATTATGACAAAAAATAATATCTTATCTATATTGGAAAATTCGATTTTTCATATCAGATCTATATATTTCCTGGAAAGTATTGCATCCTTACGTCATTGTTAATTCATTTAAATCATAGACGTATAAACTACATTACTGCATTAGCGTAATAAATATTACATTACGGCATTTTTTTATATTACTAACTGGAACTAAACATTAAAAAGTAATTATTTACATTGTTATAAACACATTCGGTATGAACCGTTCGCTTGCGGGCGGTGACGCAACAATGTCAGTTGCTATGCGCGCATGCACGAAGCAGTATTTTACATAGATTCCTACCATAAGTCAAACACAATCGCTTCTTTATAAATGACAGATCAACAAAATAAATTACCCTTATTTTCCAAATGTATAAATTCCTTTTCCTATCGGCGGAATAAATAAAATGTCGAGCAAATGTCACTCGTGGAGGTCAAGACAGTATTTCAAAAGATCTTCGCATGCGACAGCAATATACGCTTGAGAGATACATTTTTTTCCCCATCTTTACGGCCGTCGTATATCGGTCTGCACAAAGCGACGAGACGCGAGTCAAAGGGAAAATAAATAAAATAATCTCTTATTCTGTATTTAATAATTTATGTCCACACCTTTGAACTGGAAGAGGAATGATGAGTACTTGTTCGTACGCTCTGTGACGAGTGTCGGGCGCGCTGCAAAGCGTTGTTTTTGTCTTTGTGAACTACTGGGATGCTCGGCATGTCTGTAACTCTGTTAGTGATTTGAATGCCATGTACAATTCGTGTATTTTGTTTAGCATAATGCCAGATTTCAAACATAAATAGAATCAAATTTTAAAAGGGGTTTCCCATCTGACATCATGAAAAAATAGCAATATTTCAGACTGTCCAAGAATACAACGAATAAAGAACAGTGGAGCTGTTCCACTGTTCTTTTTTCATATAGTTTATGTTTGATCATATAGTTTATCTGATGATAAAAATATTACAAATTATTTTTAGTGTTATAAAAAAAAACGTAGCGAATTTCAGTAAAACTCGATGAACTTGGCGGGTTGTGGAAACGTTCAAAAGATTTCTGAAATAAAAAAAATTACTTGTTTTTTTATTAACACATTTGTGTGGATGGTACGATAATTACGAATTTTAAGAAAAAAAAACGAAAAGCCGCAGTCATTTATGAGAAAAATGTTTGATAGGGCTTATAACTTACTTAAACCTTTTTAAATATATTGGTTTTAATATTGTACTCAATTTCTTGCTGCTTCTTTTGCATGGTCTAAAAATTGCAATTTTATAACATATCAAATATTTATATATGAATATATGTATATATATATGTATATATATATACATATATATATATATATATATATGTGTGTGTGTGTGTGTGTGTGTGTATTTATAGTATGTTATCTGTTTATTACTCGACTCAGTTTGTTTTAAAATGAAGACGTCAGTATACAACAAATAAGAGGAGAATTATGTCCATGTACCTACTATTTTTTCACGAGTTTTTTTGGTTAAGTGGCTACCAATGCCAATATCATTACACACTCTAGTTTATTAATGATACATTGGCCAACGGGGTTTATTCGAATTCATAAAAACTTGGTGGGTTTTTTACGATTTCATTCTACCATGGGAAGGACCATTATTTGATACTTTTAAATTGGTTCTACTAATTTTTATTTTTTTTCTGGACCACGTTTTTTATTGTGCAGTACTCAGCTAACTAATCTTGAAGGCAAGACGTTTTTTATTTGATGTAAATGATTATTCAAAATAAAGGCTCGTGTAAAATAAAATCGATAATATTTTTGAATGTCAATAAAAATGAAAAAAAATTATTGTATTTTAAGAGAATTCAGGCCACCGGCGATGATGCATATTTGCCGTATATTCAGTAAGTTTAAAATAGAGAAGTTAGGAGGAGACTCCTTACAATATTTTTAAAATTAAATTTTTCTTTCTTTTTCAAATAATGATCAAAATACTACATTAAAAATGTTTTAACAAAAGTAATATTATAAGTAGGCCTAATAACACTTATGTACCGATTATATCCTCTTTCACATTGAGCATAAATACTTTTACAGTATTTATTTACATATGTCTTCACTATTTGACGAAACTTCTTTTTTTATTTTAGGCATTCATAAAATACTGAAAACAGGAATACTGTAAAAAGATGTAATAACATTTTTGCATCGATATGTGCACGATTTTACTTTACAAAATGACACTTTTAAAAGATTTCGTCATATATATTTAAACTACTTGATGAAATCTCCAGGATACTTGCACTATTGATTTTCTCAGGAAGGATAATGGAAAAGCAGAACAGGATTTTAAGCGAGTGCCAATTGCATTAACGTCAAGTTTCCCGCGGGAGTTCGTGCTTCCTTTAGCAGCCATTATTCTCTTTCTAATTCAGTAAAAACTTACCAAGGATTAGATCATCGTTTATTTTTCTCACTTAGGTTGAAAAATATTTTTGTATCTTGTAGCTATTTAGTCTTTTTTTAAGTAGTACAAAGATATAAATGGATAAAAAAAATTATTTTCAAGTACAATTGTTATTTCCACAGTGAAGAAAATAAACTTAAACTTTATTTCGAATTGAAACTAGAGACAAAGAAATGTTATCTATAAACATTTTGAGATAAAATATATACAATCTATTTTTTTAATAAGAATGATAAAAATAGATTGCTAGTTGAAGCTGTGTTGTTAGTATTACGTAACATTTAAAATTTGTCGTAAAGGCGTATAGGCATAAACGAAAACCGTGCCAGTCGAGTGTAATGCGCATTCGAACCTTGGATTTATAATGTTCATGTAAAGTGTATTATAGCGTGTAATACTAATAAGATAAGTATATATATATATATATATATATATATATATATATATATATATAAATATATATATATACATATATATATATATATACATACACACATATATCTGTTACACATTTTGGAATATATAACTTGAAAATGAAGGTATATTAAAAAAAAACTTTCTTATTTTCTTTTCAAAACTGTCCATTAAATGAAAATTCAAGTTTCTGTATCAGATGGTTTCCAGGAAAAATTTTCAAGAACAAACGGTATCTCGTTTTTAAATTCTAGTATGAATACTCCAAAGTCAAATAACACCACTCTACTAACGTTTGTCGATTATTTTTGCAAAAAATTCAGAAAAAGAAAATTAAGCGATTAATGCTAGTAATTAGTAACATGGATTTTCACCTTTATAAAAATCTAAAAAAAACAAGGGGCAATGTAATAGCACAGTAATATACTATTCAATTGCAAAAATATTTCGAAGTCATGTACGTCACATAACATTTTTAGAGATTTTATTTTAAATTGTAGTTCTTGTTCCATGATAAATGAAAGTTTCGTTATTCACACCTGGATGGCACAGTCATGCAATACGAATGTCTGAAAGAACGTTGCCAACATACAAAATTTGTGTATACAATGCGTAATTTAAGAAAATGTTACCCTTGTTGGTAATATATAATCTTGAAATAATTAAATATTTTATTTAGCGTATTAGTTATTCGTAAATTCTAATTGTTTGTGGTTCATCTTCTAATATAATTTTTTCCCCGCAATTTTAGTCACTTACTTCTAAGTTCTACAAATTTTGTTTATGATATTGTTTTTTATCTTACTGTTATTCCATATAAAGAAGAACTTCATGTAACAAGTTTAAAAACTATAGTGTCCTGAACTTAATTGAAAAATATGTATATATATATATATATATATATATATATACATATATATATATGTATAATTAAATTTGCTACCATACGGGGGCAATTCAAAAAACCGTTATAAACGTAAACAAACGTTATAATATTTTAGTATTTTTGAGCCAAATGAATATTGTAAATTGGTGTATTAAAATCCTTTTAGCGATTTATGCACAATCTTACTTTAGACAACGAAACTTTTACTGGTTCGCTTATATATAATTACACTATTTGAATAAATTTTGTCATGTAAATGACACTATTTGACGAATCTTCTGAACACTTGCACTATGGATTTATACACGAAGGATAATGAAAAGCGGAAGAGAATTTGAAGTGAGTGCCAATTGCATTAACGTCTAGTTTCCCGCGGGAGTTTGCGTTTTCTTTTAACCGCCGTTATTTTCGCTCGAGTTCAATATTAACACTTAAGTTGAAAAATATTTTAGCAATTTATAGCTATTAAGTTTTTTTTAAGTAGAAAAAGATATAGATGAGTAAACATTTTCATTTGCTGTTATAATGTAACAGAAATAATTGTGATTAATACAGTAATAAAATTAAAGGTGATACTTTATTTTGAATCGAGCCTAGAGTCAAGAAATGTAGTCTATTAACGTTTTGAGCAAAATATATCAAAATCCATTTGAATAAATTCGTAACTTGTAGTTGTCAAACTATTATTTTTTTGATTAAGAACTTTAAAAATAGGCGAAGTGCAGTCAAACTTCAAGTTTAGTGCAAGTCATAAACTTGTCTAAGCTTACACGAAACCGTACCAGTCGATTGTAATGCGCATTCAAACTTTGGATTTTCAAACTTTATAACGTCCATGTAAGCTGTATTATAATGTTGAATAACCTTATAAATAAGGAAAATGTGAAAAAAGCGAATACAATATTTTGTTATTATTTTTTTCTTTCGGTCTTCAAGTATTTGATTGTGATTTATATTTAAATAATTAAACTCTTTATTATATTTTTTAAAACTTTCTAGCGTGACGCAATATTGATAAATGAATGTAGACTGTATCACTAAAATTCACCATTTTCGTCAAATTTTTTAATAAATTGTGTTCGGAATTTTGCAAGGGACAACAAATTTTATTAAAAAATTACACATACACATATAATTTAAAAATGCAGGTACAGCTTGATACCCTGATGAAAAAAATATCTCTTGTTTCTTGTATCTCAATAAACAAAAAAATAAGTTTTTGTATCACCTGGTTTCCAGGAGAAACATCCAAGAAAAACAGACAGACACTGTAGTAATTTCATAAATGTTCCCTTTTAAAATTTCCCTACGGAATACTAAAAAGTAAAGTAAGAGCATTTTATTAATATTTTGCGCTTATTGTTTTAAAATATGTAAAAAAAGAAAATTAAGCAATTAATGCGAGTAACTTGCATGATCATCGGGATTTTCACTTTCATAAAAATATAAAAAAAAATTAAAATATAAATAACACCATTTTTAAGCCATGTCACATCATGTTTTTGAGATTTTATTTTAAATTATGTTTCTTATTAAGGTAGGTAACATAAATAAAAGTTTTCTTTATGCACACCTGGACATCGCAATGGATAAGCCTTTCGAATATGTAAGAGAATGTTGTCGTTATACGAAATTGATGTATATGATAAGAAATTTATAAAAATGTAACCTTGTTTGCTCATAATATATATTCTCGAAATTAACAAAATAAAGTATATTAATTATTTGTAAATGCCCATTGTTTATATTTATTCCTCCAATATAAATTTTTCTTTGCATTAATTGACTAAATTTCACTTAATTTCCACAAATTTTGTTCACGGTATTGTTTTTCATTTTATTTTTATTCAATATAAAGGAGAACTTCTACCGGTTTAAAGCTTGTTTCGTCACAAAAATGTGTAAACAAGTTTAAAAACTATAATATCCTGAACTTAACTGAATTAACTCAGGTGGAGAGAGAATAGGGCATCGTTGATTAAATCTGAAAACATTTGAAGTCTTTTTTTAATTTGTTGGTATGATTTTAATTACAAAAACGTCGAATAGCTTTTGAGATAAAAACGTTTAAAATTTCCTCTGCTTTGTAACGGTTATTTTATTTGAAATGTAATTTATGCTAATTTTAAAGTTGTTTCCAGTCTGAAAAGTTATGTCATATTTAAATCAAATATTTTTTAACGTATTTCTCGTCTCTTGTATTAAATGAACCTATGGGGAATAATAAATTATCCGCTTCGTGGATCAAAGTAATAAACACAGGAAAACGTAATTAACATTGTTGCCAAATATTGAATATATTTGGCGTTAATTTTGTAGAAATTGATTATTCACAATTAAATGAAACTACGTGATGTAGTATTATTTCTACTTTCTTACAGCATATTGAAGATGTTGTAATACAACGAAACCTAGGTCGTGGTAAAAAATTTTAAAAAAGTAGAAATAATACTACGTCACGTAGTTGTATATAATTGTGAACATTGTTGCCATTTAAATGTAGAATCCGTTAAAGCTACTTTATCGGCAGCTTTTTTACTCATTACTTAGTTTAGTCGCAATGAAACGAATTCAGTCCTATATTTACGTTCTTTGCAAATATATACACAAATCGGGAGTACCGCATATTGTACACAGGCGCTGTCGGGTTTCCTTAAAACCGCAAATTACTCTGCGAATCTGTAAATACTGACACAAAAATGTTTTTAACTCGATATTGCATTGCCGCTGGAGTGTTTCCTTTTTGACAAATTGCTTGCGTAAGATTCGAACGATACGTTTGTATCACATTTCCACGGGATGAAGTAATTATCGTACATTGAACTTGAAATATTATTATAGGCTAGTGTGACATACAAGTCAAAAGTTCATTTCTGCCTTCTTTTAACATGAAAAGAAAATTCTTACAATTTCTTACAGAAAATGTTGTCCATAAAAAATGTTAATAATGATGTTCCTTATGACGCTCCTTTATATGTCAATATTTATAAGCAATAATCAGAAAGGAGGAAATGGGGTGATGTGATGAATAATCTCAAATGTAAAAATAATATCGAAAAGCTACCGATGTATAATTCAAGAAAAATAAAAAAAATCTAAAATCCGAAAACGTTCATCAGAAAAATTGGATAACATTGAAATTTAACAAAATCAAGATGATGATACAGAATTTCCAAGAAAGTTTAGTGAAATAATGGACCTTTTTATCTTGACTTGGTGATAAAATAACTAAATCGAAAGAAGTAATACACACCACGTGTATTAATTAGTGACAGGTTTTGCACTCTTCGTGACGTAGCATGTTAACAGAATCCAATTATTACTCTTCCCTTTTGCTTCCGCAATTTTGAACCCCTTCCGGAATAAGTCGTTCTGATTATGTTAATATCGTAACATTTCTGCTGTTTACTAAACATAAAAAAATAATGGGAATTTTTTTTACATATTTTTGTTAATTATGTATAGAGCAATTTAATTTTAATTCTTGAGTTGATTATGATTTAATAACATCGATCAAAAATTTTCCTGCTTCCCTAATGGCATTTTACCAATAAACGAGTAAAGTAATATTAGCACTTGATATTTGATAAATAGGTATGATATGTTTTGTCAGTTACCTTTTAAAAACGAGAATGAAGTCAGAAATATTTAATATGGTATTGAACATGAGAATTATAAAAATATATTTGTAAAGTTATCTTTAATTTGCACATCTTCTTGGTTTTCTGCAGAAATAAAGTAATTTAAAATTAATTTTGAAGAATCTACCATATTGTAATTTGAAAAAGAAGTTGCTACTCAGCAAAGTAATTGAACAACTATAACAAAGTTTCTAAGTACTATTAGCGCTTCACTACGAGAGCTGCTTGCACAAATGGGTACATGAAAATATTTAAGTATAATTGGTATTCATGTTTAAAAATATTAATATTTTTTTTCTGCTTTACACGAAAAATATCATGAGTTTCTCGAAAACTATGAGATTTAGTAGCATCGTTATATTTTCCTGTAAAGTTTAGATACATTTCCAGTAAAGTTATTTTTCTAGTTTTCATTTTAGAAGTTTTGGAGATAGGCGGAAAGGAATATGTTTTAGTAGACACTTTAAGTAAAGTTTCTGGAACTGTCTAACATAAAATTCTGAAAAAAAAGATTTGTAATCTTCGTAAATAGTTTTTGCCATTTAATAGCGTATATATTACAAGAGAATTTAAGTATTATTGATTATTAAATAATGGAATATATGCAAGTGAATATTCTTTATAATTAAATTTCAAGTTTCTGCATCAAACGATTAGTGGGGAAAACGACGGTGATAGAGGATGTGCATGTAAACGTCCTTGTAAGGGTTTTTTTTCTTTTCTGGTTACAGGACCGTGAACGTAATTTTCATTTGATAATTAAAGAAAGTTTACAGTGTACATTTTGTACAAAGTGTACATTTTTGGCAGTTTAGAAATTATGACAAAAAATAATATCTTATCTATATTGGAAAATTGGATTTTTCATATCAGACCTATATTCCCCGGAAAGTACTGCATCCGTACGTCAGTGTTAATTCATTTAAATGATAGACGTATAAACTACATTACTGCATTAGCATAATATATATTACATTACGGCATTTTTTTATATTACTAACTGGAACTAAACACATTCGGTATGAACCGTTCGCTTTCGGGCGGTGACGCAACAATGACAGTTGCTACGCGCGCATGCACGAAGCAGCATTTTACATAGATTCCTACCATAAGTCAAACACAATCGCTTCTTTATAAATGAAAGATCAACAAAATAAATTACCCTTATTTTCCAAATGTCTAAATTTCTTTTCCTATCGGCGGAATAAATAAAATGTCGAGCAAATATGTCACTCGCGGAGGTCAAGACAGTATTTCAAAATATCTTCGCATGCGACAGCAATATCCGCTTGAGAGACACATTTTTTTCCCCATCTTTACGGCCGTCGTATATCGGTCTGCACAAAGCGACGAGACGCGAGTCAAAGGGAAAATAAATAAAATAATCTCTTATTCTGTATTTAATAATTTATGTCCACACCTTTGAACTGGAAGAGGAATGATGAGTACTTGTTCGTACGCTCTGTGACGAGTGTCGGGCGCGCTGCAAAGCGTTGTTTTTGTCTTTGTGAACTACTGGGATGCTCGGCATGTCTGTAACTCTGTTAGTGATTTGATTTCCATGTACAATTCGTGTATTTTGTTTAGCATAATGCCAGATTTCAAACGTAAATAGAATCAAATTTTAAAAGGGGTTTCCCATCTGACATCATGAAAAAATAGCAATATTTCAGACTATCCAAGAATACAACGAATAAAGAACAGTGGAGCTTGTTACGTGTTTTATCATATAGTTTATCTGATGATAAAAATATTACAAATTCCTTTTAGTGTTCTAAAAAAAAACGTAGCGAATTTCAGTAAAACTCGATGAACTTGGCGGGTTGTGGAAACGTTCAAAATATTTCTGACATAAAAAAATTTACTTGTTTTTTTATTAACACATTTGTGTGGATGGTACGATAATTAAGAATTTTAAGAAAAAAAAACGAAAAGCCGCAGTTATTTATGAGAAAAATGTTTAATAGGGTTTATAACTTACTTAAACCTTTTTAAATATATTGGTTTTAATATTCTATTCAATTTCTTGCTGCTTCTTTTGCGTGGTCTAAAAAGTGCAATTTTATAACATATCAAATATTTATATATGAATATATGTATATATGTATATTTATATATATATGTATATACATATATATATAAATATACATATATATATATGTGTGTGTGTGTGTGTGTGTGTATTTATAGTATGTTATCTGTTTATTACTCGACTCAGTTTGTTTTAAAATGAAGTCGTCAGTATACAACAAATAAGAGGAGAATTATGTTCGTGTACCTACTATTTTCTTAAGAGTTTTTTTGGTTAAGTGGCTACCAATGCCAATATCATTACACACTCTAGTTTATTAATGATACATTGGCCAATGGGTTTATTCGAATTCATAAAAACTTGGTGGGTTTTTACGATTTCATTCTACTATGGGAAGGACCATGATTTGATACTTTCAAACTGGTTCTACTAATTTTTATTTCTTTTTTGGACCACGTTTTTTATTGTGCAGTACTCAGCTAACTAATCTTGAAGGCAAGACGTTTTTTATTTGATGTAAATGATTATTCAAAATAAAAGTTCGTTTAAAATAAAATCGATAATATTTTTGAATGTCGATTAAAATGAAATAAAAATTATTGTGTTTTAAGAGAATTCAGGCCACCGGCGATGATGCATATTTGCCGTATATTCAGTAAGTTTAAAATAGAGAAGAAAGGAGGAGACTCCTTACAATATTTTTAACATTAAATTTTTCTAATAATGATCAAAATACTACATTAAAAATGTCTTAATAAAAGTAATATTATAAGTAGGCCTATTGATGTACCGATTATATCCTCTTTCACATTATGCATAAATACTTTTACAGGATTTATTTACATATGTCTTCACTATTTGACGAAACTTTTTTTTTATTTTTGCATTCATAAAATACTGAAAACAGGAATACTGTAAAAAGATGTAATAACATTTTTGCACCGATATGTGCACGATTTTACTTTACAAAATGATACTTTTACAACATTTCTTCATATATACTTAAACTACTTGATGAAATCTCCAGGATACTTGCACTATTGATTTTCTCAGGAAGGATAATGGAAAAGCAGAACAGGATTTTAAGCGAGTGCCAATTGCATTAACGTCAAGTTTCCCGCGGGAGTTCGTGCTTCCTTTTAGCTGCCATTATTCTCTTTCTAATTCAGTAAAAACTTACCAAGGATTAGATCATCGTTTATTTTTCTCACTTAGGTTGAAAAATATTTTTGTATCTTGTAGCTATTTAGTCTTTTTTTAAGTAGTACAAAGATATAAATGGATAAAAAAATTTATTTTCAAGTACAATTGTTATTTCCACAGTGAAGAAAATAAACTTAAACTTTATTTCGAATTGAAACTACAGACAAAGAAATGTTATCTATAAACATTTTGAGATAAAATATATGCAATCTATTTTTTTAATAAGAATGATAAAAATGGATTGCTAGTTGAAGCTGTATTATTAGTATTACGTAACATTTAAAATTTGTCGCAAATTTTGCGCATTCGAACCTTGGATTTATAATGTTCATGTAAAGTGTATTATAGCGTATAATACTAATAAGATAAGTATATATATATATATATATATATAAATATATATATATATATATACATATATATATATATATATATATAAATGTATATATATACACACATATATCTGTTACACATTTATGAAAATGAAAATTCCAGTCCATTAAATGAAAATTCAAGTTTCTGTATCAGATGGTTTCCGGGAGAAATTTTCAAGAACAAACGGTATCTCGTTTTTAAATTCTAACATGAATACTCCAAAGTCAAATAACACCACTCTACTAACGTTTTTCGATTATTTTTGCAAAAAATTCAGAAAAAGAAAATTAAGCGATTAATGCTAGTAATTAGTAACATTATAGTAGGATTTTCACCTTTATAGAAATCTTAAAAAAAACAAGGGGACAATGTAATAGCACAGTAATATGCTATTCAATTGCAAAAATATTTCGAAGTCATGTACGTCACATAATATTTTTAGATTTTATTTTAAATTGTAGTTCTTGTTCCATGAGAAATAAAAGTTTCGTTATTCACACCTGGAGATCGCACAGTCAGCAATGCGAATGTCTGAAAGAACGTTGCCAACATACAAAATTTGTGTATACAATGCGTAATTTATGAAAATGTTACCCTTGTTGGTAATATATAATCTTGAAATAATTAAATATATTATTTAGCATATTAGTTATTCGTAAATTCTAATTGTTTGTGGTTCATATTCTAATATAATTTTTTTCCCCGCAATTTTAGTCACTTACTCCTAAGTTCTACAAATTTTGTTTATGATATTGTTTTTTATCTTACTCTTATTCCATATAAAGAAGAACTTCATGTATCAAGTTTAAAAACTATAGTGTCCTGAACTTAACTGAAGAATATATTAATATATATAAATATATACATATATACATATATATATATATATATATATATATATATACATATATATATGTATATATATATATATATATATATATATATATATATATATATATATATATATATAATTAAATTTGCTACCATACGGAGGCAATTCAAAAAACAGTTATAAACGTAAAAAAACGTTATAATATTTTAATATTTTTGAGCCAAATGAATATTGTAAATTGGTGTACTAAAATCCTTTTAGCGATTTATGCACAATCTTACTTTATACAACGAAACTTTTACTGGTTCGCTTATATATACTTACACTATTTGAATAAATTTTGTCATGTAAATGACACTATTTGACGAATCTTCTAAACACTTGCACTATGGATTTATACAGAAAGGATAATGAAAAGCGGAAGAGAATGTTAAGTGAGCGCTAATTGCATTAATGTCCAGTTTCCCGCGGGAGCTTGCGTTTTCCTTTAACCACCGTTATTTTCGCTCTAATTCAATATTAACACTTAAGTGGAAAAATAGCATTTTATAGCTATTAAGTTTTTTTAAGCAGAAAAAACATAGATGCGTAAGTTTTCGTTTTCTGTTATGTTTTTAACAGAAATAATTTTTATTAATGCAGTAAAGCAAAATGAAGGTGACACTTTATTTTGAATCGAGCCTAGAGTCAAGAAATGTAGTCTATGAACGTTTTAAGCAAAATATATACAATCCATTTGAATAAATTCGTAACTTGTTGTTGTCAAATAAACTATTATTTTTTGGAATAATAACTTTAAAAATAGGCGAAGTGCAATCGAACTTGCATTATTAGCATTTCATAATATTGTGTATTTGTCTTAAACTTGTCTAAGCTGACACAAAACCCGTGCCAGTCGACTGTAATGCGCATTCAAAGTTTGGCTTTATAACGTCCATATAAGCTGTATTATAACTTTGAATATCTTTATAAATAAGGAAAATGTGAAAAAAGCGAATACAATATGTTGAGTATTTGATTGTGACTTATATTTAAATAATTAAACTCTTTATTCTATTTTTAAAATTTTCCAGCATGACGCGATATTGATAAATGAATATAGATTGTATCTCTAAATTTCACAATTTTCGTCAAGTTTTTTATTGAATTGTGTTCGGAATTTTGAGAAGGACAGCAAATTTTATTAAAAAATTATACATATAGATGTAATTTAAAAATGCAGGTACAGCTGGATACTCCCATAAAAAAGAAATATCGATTTTTTCTCTTACTTCTTTTATCTTAATAAACAAATATTTAAGTTTCTGTATCACCTGGTTTCCAGGAGAAACATCCAAGAAAAACAGACAGACACTATAGTAATTTCATAAATGTTCCCTTTTAAAATTTCCGTACGGAATACTAAAAACTAAAATAAAAGCATTTTATTAATATTTTCCGCTTATTGTTTTAAAGAATGTAGAAAAAAAAATTAAGCAATTAATGCCAGTATCTTGCATGATTATCGGGAATTTCACTTTCATCAAAATATCAAAAAAATTTAAAATATAAATAACACTATTTTTGAGCCATGTCACATCATGTTTTTGAGATATTATTTTAAATTGTTTCTTATTAAGGTAGGTACCATAAATAAAAGTTTTCTTTATTCACACCCGGACATCGCAATGGATAAGCCTTTCGAATATATAAGGGAATGTTATCGTTATACGAAATTTATGTATATGATAGGAAATTTTTAAAAATGTAACCTTTTTGTTCATAATATATATTCTTGAAATTAACAAAATACAGTAAATTAATTATTTGTAAATGCCCATTGTTTATATTTATTCCTCCAATATAAATTTTTTCTAATTTTTTAATTAATTCTTTGCATTAATTCACTAAAATTCACTTAATTTCCACAAATTTTGTTCACGCTATTGGTTTTCATTTTATTTTTATTCAATATAAAGGAGAATTTCTACAGGTTTAAAGCATGTTTCGTCACAAAAGTGCGTCAAGTCTAAAAACTATAATATCCTGAACTTAACTGAATCAACCCAGGTAGAGAGAGAACGGGGCATCGTTGATTAAATCTGAAAACATTTGAAATCTTTTTTTAATTTGCTGGTATGATTAAACTACAAAAAAGTCGAATAGCTTTTCAGATAAAAACGTTTAAAATCTCCTCTGCTTTGTAACGGTTATTTTATTTGAGATGTAATTTATGCTAATTTTAAAGTTGTTTCCAGTCTGAAAAGTTATGTCATATTTAAATCAAATATTTTTTAACGTATTTCTCGTCACTTGTATTAAATGAACCTATGGGGAATAATAAATTATCCGCTTCGTGGATCAAAATAATAAACACAGGAAAACGTAATTAACATTGTTGCCAAATATTTAATATATTTGGCGTTAATTTTGTAGAAATTGATTATTCACAATTAAATGAAACTAGGTGATGTAGTATTATTTCTACTTTCTTACAACATATTGAAGATGTTGTAACACAACGAAACCTAGGTCGTGGTAAAGAATTTAAAGAAAGTAGAAATAATACTACATCACGTAGTTTTATTTACTTATGAACATTGTTGCCATTTAAATGTAGAATCCGTTAAAGCTACTTTATCGGCAGCTTTTTTACTCAACGATTTGTTTAGTCGTAATGAAACGAATTCACTTATATATTTACGTTCTTTGCAAATATATACACAACTCGGGAGTACCACATATTGTACACAGGCGCCGTCGGGTTTCACTAAAACCGTACATTACTCTACGAATCTGTAAATAGTGACACAAAAATATTTTTTAACTCGATATCGCATTGCCGCAGCAGTGTTTCCTTTTTGACAAATTGCTTGCGTAAGATTCGAACGATACGTTTGTATCACATTTCCATCGGATGAAGTAATTATCGTACATTGAACTTGAAATATAATTATAGGCTAGTGTGACATACAAGTCGAAAGTTCATTTCTGCGTTCTTTTAACATGAAAAGAAAATTCTTACAATTTCCTACAGAAAATGTTGTCCATAAAAAAAATGCTAATAATGATAACCATTATGACTAGCCTTCAAAAGTCAATATTTATAAGCATTAATCAGAAAGGAGGAAATGACATGATGGGATGAATAATCTCAAATGTAACAATTATATTGAAAAGTTTCCAACGTATAATCCAAAAAAAAATTTAAAAAAAGGTAAAAAACCCGAATTAAATTCAAAATTGGAAAAAGATTGAAATTTAACAAGATCAAGGTGGTGATACAGAATTCCCAAGAAAATTTAGTAAAATGGTGGACCTTTTTCTCTTGACTTAATTTAAACGGTGATAAACTAACTAAATCGAAAGAAGTTGTGTCTATTAATTAGTGACAGGTTTTGTACTCTTCGTGACCTAGAATGTTAACAGAATCCAATTACTACTCTTTCCACTTGCTTCTGCAATTTTGGACCCCTTCGGGAATAAGTCGTTCTGATTATATTAATATCGTAGCATTTCTGCTGTTTACTAAACATAAAAAAATAATGGGAAATTTTGTTACATATTTTTGTCAATTATGTGTAGAGCAATTTAATTTTAATTCTTGAGTTGATTATGATTTAATAAAATCGATGAAAATTGTTGCCGCTTCCCTAAAGGCATTTTACCAATAAACGAGTAAAGCAATATGAGCACTTGATATTTGATAAATAGGTATGATATGTTTTGTCAGTTACCTTTTAAAAACGAGAATGAAGTCAGAAATATTTAATATCATATTGAACATGAGATTTATAACAATATAATCGTTAAGTTATCTTTAATTTGCACATCTTCTTGGTTTTCTACAGAAATAAAGTAATTTAGAATTAATTTTGAAGAATCTACCATATTGTAATTTGAAAAAGACGTTGCTATTCAGCGAAGAAATTGGACAACTATAACAACGTTTCTAAGTACTATTAGTGCTTCACTACGAGAGCTTGCACAGATGGCTACATAAAAATATTTAAGTATACATGTTATTCATGTTTATAAACATTAATATTATTTTTCTCTTTTTCACGAAAAAATATCGTGAGTTTCTTGGAAACCACGAGATTTAGTAGCATCGTTATATTTTCCTGTAAATTTTAGATACATTTCCAGTAAAGTTGTTTTTCCACAGTTTCAATTTTAGAAGTTTTGGAGATAGGAGGAAAGGAATATGTTTCAGTAGATACAAGTAAAGTCTCTGGAACTGTCTAGCATCAAATTCTGAAAAAAAAAGGTTTGCAATTTTTGTAATTTGTTTTTTTCATTTAAAAGCATATATATTACAAGGGAATTTAAGTATTATTGATTATTAAATAATGGAATATATGCAAGTGAATATGCTTTATAATTAAATTTCAAGTTTCTGCATCAAACGATTACTGGGGAAAACGACGGTGATAGAGGATGTATATGAAAATGACCTTGTAAGGGTTTTTTTTCTTTTCTTGTTACAGTACCGTGAACGTAACTTTCATTTGATAATTAAAGAAAGTTTAAATTTTTGACAGTTTAGAAATTATGACAAAAAATAATATCTTATATATATTGGAAAACTCGATTTTTCATATCAGATCTATAGTCCCCGGAAAGTACTGCATCCGTACGTCATTGTTAATTCATTTAAATTATAGACGTATAAACTACATTACTGCATTAGCGTAATAAATATTACATTACGGCATTTTTTTATATTACTAACTGGAACTAAACATTAAAATGTAATTTCTTACATTGTTATAATCACATTCGGTATGAACCGTTCGCTTGCGGGCGGTGACGCAACAATGACAGTTGCTACGCGCGCATGCACGTAGCAGTATTTTACATAGATTCCTACCATAAGCCAAACACAATCGCTTCTTTATAAATGACAGATCAACAAAATAAATTAGCCTTATTTTCCAAATGTATAAATTCCTTTTCCTATCGGCGGAATAAATAAAATGTCGAGCAAATGTCACTCGCGGAGGTCAAGACAGTATTTCAAAAGATCTTTGCATGCGACAGAAATATCCGCTTGAGAGATACATTTTTTCCCCATCTTTACGGCCGTCGTATATCGGCCTGCACAAAGCGACTAGACGCGAGTCAAAGGGAAAATAAATAAAATAATCTCTTATTCTGTATTTAATAATTTATGTCCGCCCCTTTGAACTGGAAGAGGAATATTGAGTACTTGTTCGTACGCTATGTGAAGAGTGTCGGGCGCGCAGCAAAGCGTTGTTTTTGTCTTTGTGAACTACTGGGATGCTCGGCATGTCTGTAACTCTGTTAGTGATTTGATTTCCATGTACAATTCGTGTATTTTGTTCAGCATAATGCCAGATTTCAAACATAAATAGAATAAAATTTTAAGAGGTTTCCCATCTGACGTCATGAAAAAATTGCAATATTTCAGACTGTCCAAGAATACAACGAATTAAGAACAGTGGAGCTTTTTCCGTGTTTTATCATATAGTTTATCTGATGATAAAATATTACAAATTCCTTTTAGTGTAATAAAAAAAAAACGTCGCGAATTTCAATAAAACTCGATGAACTTGGCGGGTTGTGGAAACGTTCAAAATATTTGTGAAATAAAAAAATTACTTGTTTTTTTATTAACACATTTGTGTGGATGGTACGATGATTAATAATTTTAAGAAAAAAAAACGAAAAACCGCAGTCATTTATGAGAAAAATGTTTAATAGGGCTTATAACTTACTTAAACCTTTTTAAATATATTGGTTTTAATATTCTATTCAATTTCTTGCTGCTTCTTTTGCGTGGTCTAAGAATTGCAATTTTGTAACATATCAAATATTTATAAATGAATGTATGTATATATATGTATATATATATATATATATATATATATATATATATATATATATATGTATATATATTTATATATATATATATATATATATATATATATATATATATGTGTGTGTGTGTGTGTGTGTGTGTGTGTGTGTATTTATAGTATGTTATCGGTTTATTACTCGACTCAGTTCGTTTTAAAATGAAGTCGTCAGTATACAACAAATAAGAGGACAATTATGTTCGTGTACCTACAATTTTTGCACAAGTTTTTTGGTTAAGTGGCTACCAATGCCAATATCATTACACACTCTAGTTTATTAATGATACATTGGCCAACGGGGTTTATTCGAATTCATAAAAACTTGGTGGGTTTTTTACGATTTCATTCTACCATGGGAAGGACCATTATTTGATACTTTTAAATTGGTTCTACTAATTTCTATTTCTTTCTTGGACCACGTATTTTATTGTACAGTACTCAGCTAACTAATTTTGAAGTCAAGTTTGATGTAAATAATTATACGAAATAAAAGCTTGTTTAAAATAAAATCGATAATATTATTGAATGTTGATTAAAATGCAATAAAAAGTACTTATTGTATTTTACGAGACTTCAGTCCACCGGCGATGGTGTACTAAATTTACCGTATATTCGGTAAGTTTAAAATAGAGAAGTCTCCTCCTTAAAATATTTTGTAACATTAAATTTTTCTTTTTTTTAATATTAATTACAATACCGCATTAAAAATGACTTAACAAAGGTAATATTATAAGTATGCCTAATAACATTTATGTACCGATTATATCCTCTTTTACATTACGCATAAATAATTTTACAAGATTTTTTTATATATGTCTTCACTATTTGATGAAACTTTTTATTTTTTTAAAAAAGTATTGTATTTTTGCATTCATAAAATACTGAAAATAGGAATACTGTAAAAAGGTCTAATAACATTTTTGCATCGATATATGTACAATTTTACTTTACGCAACGACACTTTTACATGATTTCGTCATATATATCTAAACTACTTGATAGATTTCCAGGATACTTGCACTATTGATTTTCTCAGGAAGGATAATGGAAAAGCAGAAGAGAATTTTAAGCGAGTGCCAATTGCATTAACGTCAAGTTTCCCGCGGGAGTTTGTGCTTCCTTTAGCAGCCATTATTCTCTTTCTAATTCAGTAAAAACTTACCAAGGATTAGATTGTCGTTTATTTATATCACTTAAGTTGAAAAATATTTTTGCATCTTATAGCTACTTTGTGTTTTTTTTAAGTAGTAAAAGACATGAAAGGATAAAAAAATTTATTTTCAAGTATAATTGTTATTATTTACAGTAAAGAAAATAAACTTAAACTTTATTTCAAATTGAAACTAAAATGTAGTCTATAAACATTTTGAACAAAATATATACAATCTATTTTAATAAATTCGAATTATCGCTTATTTTTATGAACTTAAATGTTATTCTTTTAATAAGAATGATAAAAATAGATCGCAAGTCGAAGTTGCATTATTAGTATTCCGTAACGTTGTAAATTTGTCATAAAGGCATATAAGTATAAACGGAGCCCTTTCAGCTGAGTATAATTTCGAACTTTGAATGTGCATGTGCTTTCATAATGCGCATTCAAACTTTAGATTTATTACGTTTATGTAAAGTGTGTTATAACGTGGAATAAGTAAAGAAAATGTGAAAAAAGCGGATGCAAATTTTTTATTGATAATTATATTTTGCTATGATATAGTGTTTGTTTTTTGTATATATATATATATATATATATATATATATATATATATGTTTAATATATATATATATATATATATATATATATATATATATATATATATATATAGACAAACGGGACTGTAGTAATTTCATAAATGTCTCGTTTTTAAATTCTAGCACGAACACTTCAAAGTAAAATAATATCACTCGTACTTAACGATTATTTTTGGGAAAAATTCAGAAAAAGAAAATTGAGCAATTAATGCAAGTAACTAATATTTGGCTTTATCTGGGATTTTTTACTTTTATAAAAATCTCAAAAAAAAAATAAAAAACGAAGGTAAAAACACAGTCATATACTACTCATTTGCAAAAGCATTTTGAAGTCATGTACTCCACATAATGGTTTCGGAGACTTTATTTTAAATTGTAGTTCTTGTTCCATGAGCTACCATAAATAAAGGTATAGTTTAAATTGTAGTTCTTATTCCATCAGTTACCATAAATAAAAGTATATTTTAAATTGTAGTTCTTGTTCTATGAGTTACCAGAAATAAACGTGTATTTTAAATTGTAGTTCTTGTTCCATAAGTTACCATAAATAAAAGTTTTCATATTTCACACCTGGATAACGCCTGGATAGTCAGCAATGCGAGTGTCTAAAAGAACGTGGCCAATATACGAAATTGGTGTATACGATACGTAATTTATGAAAATGTTACTTTTGTTTGTTCATAATAAATATTCTTGAAATAAACAAAACATAGTATATTAATTATATGTAAATGCCAATTGTTTATATTTTTTCCTCCAATGTAAATTTTTCCTCGCAATTTTAGTCACTTACTCCTAAGTTCTACAAAGTTTGTTTATGTTATCGTTTTTTATATGCTATCATTTTTTTATTTTCAAATATTGAATATATTTGGCGTTAATTTTGTAGAAATTCATTATTTACAACTAAATGAAACTACGTGATGTATTATTATTTCTACTTTATTTAAATTCTTTACCACGACCTAGGTTTCTGACATAGGTGTATGACAACATGTTCAGCTGAGTGATTAGCAAATGTTTTATTCTGATTCAATATAAAGAAGAACTTCTAACGGTTTCAAACTTGTTTCGTCACAAACATCCATCAGTTTAAAAACTATAGTGTCCTGAACTTAACTAACTTAAATATATATATATAAATATATATATATATATATATATATATATATATATATATATATGTATGTATATATAACGATAATATAACAACGATGAGCCGTATATATATATATATATATATATATATATATATATGTACGGCTCATCGCTGATTAAATCTAAAGAATTTTTATAGCTCCCTTTAATTCATTGATATAATTAAATTACAACAACATCGATCAGTTTTGAGATAAAACTGTTTAAAATCTTTTATCTTTTGTAACGGTCATTTAAAAAAATTGTGTCACATCAAAATCAAATATTGTAACGTGTTTCTCGTCACGTATATTAAATGAACCTACGGAGAACAATACATTTTACGCTCCATAGACCAAGGTGATAAAAACAAAAAAACGCTATTAACAAGATTGCCATTTGAACGTGGAATCCATTAAAGCCCCTTTACTGGCAGCTTTTTGACTCAACAATTTGCTTGATGGTACTAAATGAAAAGAAAGTACTCCTGCATTACGTCCTGTACAAAGCTACACACAAATGGAGAGGACCACATATTGTAAATAGGTGCCGTAAATTTATCAATAAAATCGTAAATTACCCTGGGAATCTGTGCATATTCACACGAAAATCGTTTTTAATTCGATATTGCATTGCCACAACAGCTTTTTTTAGAAATAGCTTGCTTTAATACATGATTCGAACGACACGTTTGTCTCATATTCTCATGGATTGGAGTAATTAAAGATAATTATTGATTTAAGTGTGAAATACAAATTTAAAGTTTATTTCTGCGCTCATTAAAAATGTAAAAATATTCTCTTATTTTCTTAGGGAAATTTTAGACAATAAGAAAAATTGCAACACAAAATAATGTTTGATGATGTCTCTTATGAAGCTCCTTCATAAGTCAATATTTATAGGCAATAATTATAAAAGTGGATAAGAGGTGATCTAATAAATGATCTCAAGTTTTAAAAAATTATTGAAAGATACCCACGCATAATTCAAGAAAAATTTGAAAAATTTGGCACTCCGAAATGACAAATCAGAAAAATTTGAAATCTAGTGAAAAATAGATGATGGTATAGATTTTCTTAGAAACAATTTCACTGAAAAATGTAGGAATTTTCCTCTTGATTTCATTCAATTTCATCACTTTTGGTGAAAAATTAACTAAATCGGAAGAAGTGGTGTACATTAATTAGTAATAAGATTTGTACTATCCATGACGCATTACGTTAAAAGCAACCAATCATTATTCTTCCCATATACTTCTAAAATTTTGCGCCCTCTCAAATCAAAGTTTAAAGTTGTTCGGATTATGTTAACATAGCATCGCTACCGTCCACTAAACGTAAGAAATAAAAGAAAATTTTTTTTGAATTTTTGTCCATTATATTCAGAATAATTAAATTTTAATATTTGAGGTCATAATGATTTAATTAGATTTCGATACAAATGTTTATCGCTATACCAATAAATAAGTAAAACGAAATTGGGACATGGTATTTGATGAATAAGTTAGCTTATGGTATGTTTTATCATATACTTTTAAAAAAGGAATGAAGTCAAAAATATTTAATATTTTTTATGTATTGAACATGAGATTCATAATGTAATATTATGCATAATGAAATATTTATGTAATTTTTATTTCTAACTTCTTCTTGGTTTTTCGTGGAAATAATTAATTTAGCATTGTTAGAGTAATTTTATTATTGTAAATATTATTGTGATCATTTTTGAGAAAAATATCTTTATAATAAAATGAAAATGAAATTGGTATTAAACAACTATATTAAATAAATATAACAAAGTTTGTAAGTACGAGTGGTAATCGCACTATAAAAGTTGCTACCACATTTAGACACAGGTGAATATTTAAACGTATTAAGTTCATGTTTATAAATATTAATATTGTTTTCTCCTTTTCATGGAAAATATCGTGACTTTCCTGAAAACTATAAGAAGATTTAGAAGCATAGCTATAATATGTTGGTAAATTTTAGATAAACTTCAAGTAATGTAATTTATTCATAATTTAATTTTAGAAGTTTCAAAGATAAGGCAATTAGTATTAAATAAAGGAAAAAATGTTGTTACAGTAAATTTATGTTAACAATATTTTTTGTATTTTTGAGAGAATCAACTATATATGGAAAAGAAATTGAAATTAAGCAACATTAATGAAAAACATACCTAAGTTTTTATGTACACAAAGTTTTTAGGTACATTATATTATTTTAGACTACTTGGTATTTATATTTATATTATGTTTCCACTTTACTTTCCTATAAATTTTATGTAACCTTCCAGGAAGGTAGTGTTTTCATATTTTTGATTTTAGAAGTTTCGAGATAAGGCAGAGAGGAACATTTTTCCAGTCGACATGTTTAATATTGTCTCTGCAACTATCTAACATACAATTCGGCAAAAAATTGTGTTGGAATTTTTAAAAATAATTTTACCATTTAACGCAAATACATATTACGTAAAATTTGAAATATTTTTGAGTATTAAATAATGGATTATCTGCGAGTTTATATTCTTTATAACCAAATTTCAAGTTTTTGTATCAAATGATTTTTGGCGAAAACGACGGTGATAGACGGACGTTCATGTGAGTGATCTTATTAGAATTTTTTTTCTTTCAAGTTACATGATCGTGGAAATAACTTTTCTTCCAGTTTTAATTTTTGACTGTTTAGAAATTATCACAAAAAATAATTTGTTATTTACATCGAAAATTATGATTTTTCATCTAAGGTCTATATTTTCCGAAAAAAAATATTTTACGTCATTTGTAACTTATTTAAATTATAAGCATAGTAAATAAATAATAAATAAATCTATTTGATATTCACGGAAACTCTGTGTATTTTTCCGTATTTAATTCACTAGAACTGAACCTAAAAAAGTAATTTCTTACATTGCTACAAACACATACGTTAAGAAGCATCAGCTTGCAGGCGGTGACGCAACAATAGTTGCCGCTATGCGCTCATGCACGAAGTAATATTTCATACAGACTCCTAGTATAAAGCAAACACAAACTCTTATTTATAAATGACAGATCAACAAAATAAATTACCCTTATTCCCAAATTCATTTTCCTATCGGCGGAATAAATAAAATGTCGAGCAAATATGTCACTCGCGGAGGTCAAGACTGTATGTCAAAAGATCTTCGCATGCGAAAGCAATATCCGCTTGAGAGATACAATTTTTTTCCCATCCTTACGGCCGCCGCATGTCGGCCTGCACAAAGCAACGAGACACGAGTCAAAGAAAAATAAATAAAACAATCTCTTACTCTGTATTTAACAATTTATCGACGCATTTTGAACTGGAAAAGGAATGACGAATACTCTTTCTACGCTCTTTGCCAGTATCGTGCGTGCTGCAACGCTCCGTTTTCGTCTTTGTGAATTGCTGGTATGCTCGGCGTGCCTGTAACTCTATTAGTGATTTGATTTCTTCCTTTGTTTTTAATATATATTTTATTGAAGATAAAAAGTATAAACTTTATTTTAGAGCCGTAGAAGAAGTGCAGCAATATATAGTGGAACACAACGGATTCGACAAATCGACTCGTTTTATAACTATTATAAAGTGGTACGAACAAAGTGGATCAAAATGAGAAAAGTTGTTACGAATCGTACATAAGTTGTACAACGATTAAAGAAGTGAAAATAAGGGACTTTCATTATGTCACTTTGGTACCAAATGTTTAAAAACAAAGTCTGTATGGTATATGAAGGATTTACATTTTAAAAGTGTTTCGTGTGTTTTGAATGTAGGTGTTATTTGTGCATCGTTTTGTAAAATTTATTATCCTTTTAAATACTTCTGGAAATGAAATACATACAGGCACACAAATACGTACACACACATGCAGGTCCGCCCATGACCTGGTGGGATCCATCATCTCGCCCAAACTTGCCCGCCCGACCCCCCCGTTTTCATGCAGTTGTGGAAATATTAGGTAAAGTTGTTTTATCTATATGTTTCAATAACAAGACAATTAATATATTCAACAACACCACATTACATGACGGAGACACTCTTGAAGAAGTTTATTCTTACACATCACAAACGAATCAAAAGTTCTAGAAAGTTCTCTTGCAACCGTGATCGGATGGCTGAGCAATGGTGTATAGAGGGGAAGTGGGCAATTTTGAAATAATTCGGTTCTAGTTAGCGGTTTAGCAAAACTACGAGGACTAAATGAGTGTAGGTAGATATCTGGTCCGAAGAAGGAGAATTTTTTTAATACATTAGAAAATCATTTTTTTTCCATTTAAATATGGAAAAACAAATTTGACCAACGAAACTTATATTTTACACTGGACTATAAGTTGACCCTGCGTGCCAAAGAGAAAATCGAATATAATTAGAAGAATATATTTTTTTGGTTGCGTTTATGTTCGTTTCCAGTGTCCTGTTATTATATCACATTTAACCAATGTTGCAACATGGTTAAGAGCATTGCAATACGAAATTATTATGACGACCTATTTTTGTTAGAATTTGATTGGTAAAAAATTATGTTAGAGAGGATTATTTATAATACATTTGTTTAAATATGACTCACATACAAACAATTAAATATGCCGAAACGATATTAGTATGTACATTCTATAAAGAGGTTGCATTTTAGAATTTCCATTTTTCAATCTGGCATGATGGCGAGGTGTCTAAAGGAAATTTATCGTTTTTTTTTAAATTAGAATATATTTTGCAATTAAGAAATAATTAATTAGACAAATATACCAGTTAAAATATAGCCATTGAATTGATACACAAATTTTAATTATATTATTCTATTGTTAAATCTTTTGTCAATATAATTTGACCTCAAACACCATTTGTTACAATTTTTTTTTAAATTTGGTTTTATAGCACTTTATTCGAATTTAATTCTTATTTTGATTAACACGCTTATTATTTTGCAATATGACATTTAGAATAATGTTTCATTAATTTGTTTAATCAAGGTTACTTAAAACATAAAATATTAATATAAAACTCATCCCGATGATTATCTTATTTCTGCCGGTGTAAGTTTTGTGATTTTTATAATAAATTGCCTTTTTTACAGAGATAATGAAAAAGTAATAGTCATATAAGGTTAATTATTGAAGTTTACATAGCCATGAATAACCTTGAAAATCTAATAACAGCAGGTACTTATATTTTTACGGAAAGGGTAAAAATGCGGATTCATGTTTCGCCATTAATAATTATGTTAAGCACCTAACTATAACAAATATGTATAAACGAAAAGCACCTTATAAAAGCAACCGAAAGGAACATCGGTACGTTCTGTTAACAGATTTTAAATCGGAAAGTAAAGTGAGGTAAAAGAAAGTGTTTTTGTTACTTTATTGTTAACCTAACTGTTGTTTTTTTTATTGTCTGCTTACTTCTTTCTGGCTGTTAATTAGATAGAGTTAATATGAATAACATTTATTATTATTACGTTTAATATTTAATTCCTGTCAATATTTGGGAATTGATACATTATAGACTATATATGCATTGATGAATTAAAACGCTTAGACCAAAGTAATCCCTTAGAAACTACGTTTAGCAAATGATTTGACATATTTCATGTATATGGTATGCAATAAAATGCTAAATTTGAGAGAGATGTCATTGCCATCAATGATATAATTTTTTGATCATCAAACGATGCCACCTTTTGCGTTTTAAGGTTGTTTATGCGACTTGTTGTAATATAAAATGTGTATTGAATAATTTGAAGTTATGGGGTACATAAAATAATACTTGTCAATATTAATCTTTTATTATCCTATATTAGGTCAATTTTCATACTTTACATAGATAATCTATAACTTTCTTAGATATTGTTTCTATTTTAGGGAAAAATGGAACCTTAGAATATTACTCAAATGTCTTTTTTTATATAATAGCGGCATGTTTCTCGCGATACGCTGAAACTTCTCCCTGTCTCCATCAAAAATACAAAACATGATACTATAAAAATAACAGGATTTCTTGAAGCTAATTTATTTATGATTACAAAGCCGTAATATTTTATGAAATTCGCGATACTTTTCGCTCGTTAAAGATACATGGAGCAATATATTTACACAGTGAGAAATAATATTAATATTCGTAGTGATAATTAAATGAAACCACGTGACGTAGTATTATTTCTACTTTCTTTATATTCTTTACCACGACCTAGGTTTCGTTGTATTACAACATCTTCAGGTCGCCTATTAGCAAAATATAATCAATCTTTGCTAATAGTCCACCTGAAGATGTTGTAATACAACGAAACCTAGGTCATGGTAAAGAACTTAAGGAAGTAGAAATAATACTACATCACGTAGTTTCATTTGATTATTAATAATACATTTTTACAAAATTATCGCCAAATATATTCAATATTCGCAATTAGTTTAATAGAAGTAAATATTAAGAGTAATTATAACAAAAATTGAATAAAAAAAATTAACATTAAAAAAACGGATAATGTAAGCTATACTTGCACAATTAGTGTTACATGCTATTAGCACTCTACTTAAATATTGATAGCTATTGTATAGCTATCAATATTTAAGCTTTAGGCTTTATGCTTAAAAGAGACCCATCTGTTACGCTACCTGCCTCCGAACGCACCAATGTTGTATCACACCGTCCTTCGACTGAGCTAAATTAAAAGTGTAAAAATCTCATTTGCTTAAGTATCTGAAAATATCACATATTATTTTCAATGCTTTTAAATTTTACAGTGAACATATTATTCTAATAATGCACCATAATGATTACTTATGATATTTAGGCACCGTTCTTAAGGCATCTCATAGACCGTGAATATTTTCGTCTTATGTATATTGCAAGCACGTTTATCAATTACTTCGGAGTGACCACATTTATTTGACACAAATTTTTGTATTGGGTTTATGAGGATGCCGATTTCTTTAGGCCAATGCTTTAAATAAACATTCTGTTATTCCGCTGTTACTAAGGAATTAAAAACCTTTGAAAAAATTTCCCAAAGAGAAATTTCCCAAAAACCAAAAATTTGTCTTAATGTAGTTCATTATTGAAACAACCATTATTTAAACGCTACGAATAAACACGTGATTAAAAATATTTTTCTTGGTAAGATTGTTACCAACATATAAAAATGTTTTATTTTCATTGACAAAGCATATACTTTTAAAGCATATAATTCCATTCAGATCCTCTTCAGCCTTCGCTGCGGCATGCTCCTAAAGGCTTTAAAATAAAAATTTGTACAGTATTTTCTCTTGCGTTTACGTAAAGTATTAACTGGCAAACTCGCACTTATCTTAACCAAACACCACACTGTAAAAGCGGTTGTTAATATGACAAAGTTAATAAAAAGTTTACTTTCGCGGGGGGCGACAACGGTGTCCGCTAATTGTGTTACGCACAACCATTTGTTTGGGTTTGAGGAGAGCTTGTTTAATTCGCCGACCCGCCGGAGTCTTTGATATAAATTTTATTCAATTATTGTTTGCCGAGTGTTCGCGCTTAGCGCGTTCACCCGGCCAGTGCGTCTTGTTTCCTTGTTATGGAGCGCTGGGTCAGATTTAACGACAGGTATTAACAAACCTATCAAGAACATACATATTTAAGTACATATTTAAGGTCTCATAAACATTTAAGGTACACATACACATTTGAGTTATTTATATTCCATTAAACTATACATCAATATTAATTTTTCGCAACATAAATATGTTGCATTCTTAGTATTTTATAGGTGTTAAAAACTTCTGTTCTACAATTATTGAATAGGCGTCTCAAAACATTTTTTGAAATGAAAACTTCTTAAGGTACGTTGGGGGATTTTTGGTAGGGGAACACCTTATGGGTTCGTATCACCGACCTGCTATTGTTAACCCTATATCCGTAGCTAAGAGTATAAGGTGTTGTGCTTGGCCAGCAGTGAAAGTGTACATAAATATATATATATATATATATATATATATATATATTGCATCTTGAGAGTTCGCTTCACTGACATGCTGTAATAGCAGTATATAAGGTAACTGTAGCTATAAGGGAAACGTGTTGCACAACATTAGTGCTGTGTATATCTATAAAGGTAAAGTTAAATTGAATACGTGGAAAGTTTACTGCGCATTGTTTAAATTATATTTTAGTTTGAGTATTATTGTAATTATTTATCTGTGCCATCAATGTGCAGTAAAACAGTGAATACTAAATATGTTAGTAGTTTTGTATAGAAAAATGAGTGACAAAAACAAAACTATAAAATATTTCCAATATTCCTTTCAATATTCGAGTTAAAAAATTTGATAATATTTATTTTTTTAATATTTGACCTCTGGTATATAACACGCAATAAGTACTTCATAATGGCTTAGGAGTTACCTTACTAACGTGGTAAAATATATTTCTAGTAATTTAATAATATTTTTGTAGCGGATTTTAAAATTAAAAATGATAAAAAAATTGATAAAACCAATGTTATTTCGTAGTTTTAAGTTTTAACTTCTGTCGTAATCCTCATTGGCTGCCTATGTTTTTTTTCATGGTTTTAAATTCAGAAATTTTGGAAATAAGGAGAAGAATAAATTTTATGCTGATTGTAAACGACGAATATTCAATTTCTTTATAATTATATGATAATTAAGTATTTATTGTTTACAAAAATAAGTAGTTGTGTAAAAATTACAAAAAAAAAAAAACCATTTACTGTAAGAAGCAGAAGAAGTCAGCATGAGCGAGTAACTACGAATCTGTCTTTTTGTTTACATATCATAGAAGATACATATAGTTAGACTTTAAAAATATTAGCAAGGAAGTACGGGTAGGTGAATTGCCACATAGAGATCAGATCCGATTAAGATAATAACGAAATTATCGAAAACTTTGTTAATAATGTATACTCAACTACAGGAGCGAGAATAAGGCAATGGTAATACTATGCGATATGTGTTTTACGCTTCTTGCGTAGACATTTTGGCAAATATTAAAGTATTAATAGAACAGCGTAGAGGAATTAGTTCAAAGTCTACCTTCTTTTTGTAGTAAAGTTTAAAACGAAATTTATTTTTAAAGTGTTAACTCGTATGTACTTATAAAATTCACTATTTATATTTAAGTTATTGATTATGCTTTGATTCTCAAATTTAAATAAAATTTAATTTATTTTAAAAATATGCCACATATGAGTTTCTACATTTTGTCACGGGAAAGAGTCCCTTTCTCATTTGTTGTCGTAGAATATTATCTTGGTAATTATTAGAAATTTCGTTAAAATTTAGTAGGGCCGTCCTCGCCTGAAAGATAAGTTTTTTATTTTTCACCACAGCTTGTAACATGAAATTATGATTTTCAAAATAAAAAAGAAAATAGTTAAATACCCTCTTCCACAAAAGTAAAGTAAGTAGGACTTAAAAGTATTCGTACTATGGTGAAATCAAACTTATCTTACGTCTTTCGAGTTTTCTTTTTCTACTTGGTTCTTTAAAAAATATTTTATGTCAACATTCGGATATTTTAATCTGTGTTTCTAACTAAGTGTATTCAAGGTTTCTTTCTTTTAATTTTTAATAAAAGTATCTTTTCTCCAAATGTATGTATTATGTGTTTTAATTTGGTGTTACTTATCGTTTCGTCATAAATGTCTTCGAATAATTATTTTAATTTTTTTTAAATTAAAACCATTATTCGATGATATTTATAACAAAACGATACGCAACAATAATACAAAACACAGAACTGAGTTAATTTTCTTGTTGTTTCTGACACAGTAGTTTTATTTATGTTTACCGTAAAATATACATCTAGTGTATCTGTTAATTAAGTTTCACATAACTGTCGATACCAAAATACCATAAAAGTTTAATATAAAACATTGCCGAATACATTACAAGTATAATTGCTACATGCAAGAGATTTCGCCGTGGTTATTTTTTTAAATGCAAACATTTTATAGACGATGAAATAAATCTTGGTGCTGAGTACCAAACAAACATAATTTTCTAATTTCGATTCATAGATTATTGAGTTGATCTTGATTGTAAATAGCGATATTAACTACACGACCTAAAGTGCAATTTAAATTCATTATTATAAAATTCGATTCAATGGTACATAAAATATCCACCGATATTTGTATAAAACTTGTAAATTGTCTACGAGTATATTGAATTGGGTTTTAATTTCAGTAAAATGGAAACACATGGTAAATATGTAAGCCTTGTTCGTTAGCCTTTAAGAAAATATTAAATCTTTTGGAGTGAAGGGAAGTTTTTAAAATTGCGTACTTAATCCCCATTACTTATTCCAAATCAATTCGTCCATGGGACTTAATAAAATTATTCACTCGCTTAAAAATAGATTTCGCCGCATAAATTATAAACTTTTGCAGATTTCGTCCGATCCATAGAGAAATAGATTGTCAAATTTGCATTGAATGTTTGCGGCGGTTATAAGTTGCGAGTCTCTCTTTGGTAACGGATAAAGTTTCCAACATTTTGCCTCGCTAAAACCGCGTTTTGGAATATTCGCGTAGGAACAGTCGCGCGTAATCTGCGTCGGCCGTTATTCAGGGGACAACTTTTGAATCTTTACGCTGCACGATGGACAGGCACAATGACGGCGACGCAAAAGGGTATAATGGCTCGTGCCAATATTTGAATTCGGTAACCCTGTTACTGGACACGTAGCGTCAGGTGAAGTGTTGTGTGTTTAGGATTTGTGCGAAGAGAAAATATGATACGTTGAACATTATCTTTAAAATATTTATTCTGTTTCGTAACATAGGTATCGCAACTCTAAGTGAAGTTTCGTTAGGTATATTATTTTTGTTTATATATAATATGGAATCATATTTACGTCTTTATTTTTGTCTTTATTTCTTCGCTTGTTTTCCTATGTTAGCGTTGCTACAAGCTTTTGCTTCTTTTTAGCATGCTGTTATTAATTCATTTTCTCTATCCGCGACAAATATTGCGACCAAAATTTCTACTATTACAACACGTATGTACGTCTGATAATAATGCAACATAGTTCATTTAATATCGTGTTAAATCCAAAACGGCGGATGTCAAAAACGGCGGACTGATTTTCTCTTGGCGTTTGAAAATAAATTATATGGTGTAATTCTCTTTTAAGCACATTTATAAAAACCTTGTTTCAAATTTTTGTTTAATTATTTTCTGTCAAAATCGGAAAAACGGTATATTTAGGAAAATCTGTTTTTGTATGTCTGTTACAGTCTATTATATTTTTGAACACGCGACTTAGCCAATTTTCCATATAGTTACGAATAGTAATGACCTGAATGCAGACGTAAAATACAAAACAATTAATAACCAATTTTTGTTACCTTCCAACGACGCCTACACATTGTTTGTGGACGTTTGGACTGTCGTTGTACGTTGCGTGCCCGATGAGCCAGCTACGTAATCATTTTGCGTTGTTTTTTTAATTTTATTTTCGACTTTGTCACAGCTCTCGTATTTGCTCGACTACGAACGTTTTAAGTTTCTTGCGTTGTATTGTTTTTTCATTTTGTTTCTGATGCTGCCATAGTTTTTGTTTTGGCTATGCCCTAAACTTTTTAGGTTATTTCTTTTAATGCGAGCTTTCCTGAGATTTGCCTTTTCTTTAATTCCAAGTGTATTTATTGTAATTTTTAATTTGATGCTAATTTTTGCGTACATTGCGGCCAATATTTTTATTATCTCACTATATTTTCCTGGACGAATCCTTGAGCTTTTACAATAATACCCAAGTCAACGTTCTAGCTAAAGGTATTTTCAAGCTTTATTAATTTATAACTTTATACAACGCTAATTCGTAACAATCACCTGCATGTACCTACACTAGTCCGATGACGTCTCATGTAAAACAGACGGTACATGACAAGTGCGTACAGACATGCTTCATCCGTTTTCAGATTAACCATTTTTAATGTATTATTTGTCGCGTAGTTATTGGCGATTAAATTCTGATGGTATTTGTGACATGAGAAAGTTTGACTGGCTATCATCTTACTTAATGACCGGAAAATTTTTTATTCAGTTTTGAAGTTTTCAAAATTGTACAAAAATAGTGTTTCCATGAAGATTTGCTTATTGTATTAATTTAAATGAATTCAAAGATTCTAGATCCTAGAAATAAATGCACAGATTCTGAACTAAAAGAGTCTTTCATTCATAATGTTAATTTGATATTTCATTATAATAAAGTTTTGTTGGCTAACAACGGCCGTTAAATGAGAACACAGAGTTGCGGCACAGGGACAGCTGATGGATGATTGAATAGGAGGATTGAACATTAAGAAGTACATGTTTTATTGATAATTCTGCGAGTGTTATTAACAGCAACTTTATGTGTCTCTGTACGTCTTCTTAAAGATGTTATTTATATGTTGCGGTTTTTTAAATTAGACTTTTTTAATTTTGGTTATAATTATTTGTACAGAGATAACTGTCAAGCACGACTAATACTCGCATAATAAAGGTTCGTGCACATTTATGCTCTTATAAATATTTAAGTGTACATAGTATTTATATTCATTTATTAACAATATTAATTTTTCACAACGTAACTTCTCGTATATTTTTACATGTGCATAACATATTGCATATTTTAAATATAATAAGATCTAGGATAACCATAAAATTTTTGTGCAACTTTTACGTAGGCTTCTAAGAATCGCATTTTATTATATATTATGATTTTGTGTTGAGTATTTTCGA
Source organism: Druceiella hillmani (assembly GCA_039881145.1). NCBI lineage: Eukaryota > Metazoa > Arthropoda > Insecta > Lepidoptera > Hepialidae > Druceiella > Druceiella hillmani. Next base: position 1,563,414 of record JAYKKI010000095.1, on the reverse strand, counting down.
AAATAAGGGAGACCCCTTATACTACAATTTCTTTTTATCTATTTTTCATTATGCGTTTGAAGATATATTACTACAATTATTGTTAGCTATTGGTGTATGTGCGTACATTTCAGGTTTCTACAACCAGTATTTTTTTGGAAAAATTATTGTGATGGACAGACTAACTTACGAGTGATTTTTTTTTGGTTTTGTGATACGGGACCCTAAAAAAGGAGAAAATGTATCAAAGCTAGATAATTTTGAAGTTCTCGTCTGATTTAGAATTACATTTTCTTTAGTTTTGAGTACTTATATTATTAATTTTAGTCATAGTGACGAGTTGGTGTTTTGCATGAAATTACAGTCCATTCAAAGTTAGGAACCCTAGGCCAATAAATATTGTATTTCTGTTTTGATTATTACATTTATAATTATTTTTGTTATTTTAAACACAATTAAATGAAACTACGTGATCTAGTATTATTTCTACTTTCTTTAAGTTCTTTACCACGATCTAAGTTTGTTGTATTATGACGTCTTCAGGTGGACTATTAGCAAAGATCTTTGCTAATAGCCCATCTGAAGATGTTGTAATACAACAAAACCTAGTGGTAAAGAACTTAAAGAAAGTAGAAATAATACTACATAACGTAGTTTCATTTAAATGTGAATAATAAATTTCTACAAAATTAACACCAAATATATTCAATACTCTATTTTAAAGTAATTATATTATTTAAGAGTACATAGCTTCATATTTATATTATCTTTCCTCCTTTCACAAAATTATTAGATTTAGAAGCCTAACTATACTTTCCTGTATGTTTTATGTAAAATTCTAGGAAGGTAGTTTTTTCATACTTATGATTTTAGAAGTTAAGAGATGAGGCAGACAAAAATATATTTCTAGTCGACATGTTCGATATTGTTTGTTTCTACATCAAAAGATTACTGGGGAGAACGAGGGTGATAGACGGACGTTCACGTGAGTGATCTTATGTGGATTTTTTTCTTTCGAGTCACAGGATCGTGGAAATAACTTTCTTTCGAGTTTTAATTTTTGATAGTTTAAAAATTATTGCAAAAAATAAAATTGTCTTTATTTACCGGAAAGTACGGCACACGTACTTCATTTGTAGCTTATTTGAATTGTATGCATATTAAATCTATTGGATATTCACGGAAGCTGTATATAATTTCTGTATTGAACTCACTAGAACTAAACATAAAAAAGTAATTTCTTACATTTCTACAAGGACATACGTTATGAAGCATCCACTTGCGGACGATGACGCAACAATGGCTGTCGCTACGCGTGCGTGCACGAAGCGGTACTTTGCATAGATTCCCACCGTAAAGCAAACACACAAACTCTTCTTTATTAATGACAGATCAACAAAACAAATTACTCTTTTTTCCCAAATGTCTAAATTCCTTTTCCTATCGGCGGAATAAATAAAATGTCCAGCAAATATGTCACTCGCGGAGGTCAAGACAGTATTTCAAAAGATCTTCGCATGCCAAAGCAATATCCGCTTGAGAGATACAATTTGTTTCTTATTCTTACGGCCGTCGCATGTCGGCCTGCACAAAGCAACGAGACGCGAGTCAAAGGGAAAATAAATATAACACTCTCTTATTCTGTATTTAATAATTTATGTCCGCAGCTTTAAACTGGAAAAGGAATGACGAATATTTTTGTCTACGCTCTGTGACGAGTGTCATGCGCACTGCAATTGCCCGATTTCGTCTTTGTGAATTGCTGGTATGCTCCGATGTGTCTGTAACTCTGTTAGTGATTTGATTCCTTCCTTTGTTTTTACTATATTTTTATTGAAGATAAAAATATAAAATGTTTTTAGAGCCGCAGAAGAAGTGCGGCAAAACACAGTGGAACATAATGGACATAGTAGGTGGTGGAAGGCTAGATAGATATTTTGAAATCAAACCAATCGACTCGTTTTATAATTGTTATAAAGTGGTACGAACAAAGTGGCCCAAAATGAAAAAAAATTGTTACGAAATTTAAGAAAATAAAACGACAATAGTTTTATAAAAAATACATACATAAATTGTAGAACGATTAAAAAAGTGAAAATAAGGGATTTTCTTTATGTCACTTTGGTACCAAATGTTTAAAAACAAAGGCTGTATTGTATATGAAGGATTTACGTTTTAAAAGTGTTTCGTGTGTTTTGAATGTAGGTGTCGATTTTGCATTTCGTTGTAAAACTATTAGGTTTTTGAAGACTTCTGGAAATGACACACACTGGCACACAGACACGCATGCACAGATCCAGGTGCGCCCAAAGCCGGGTAGAAACCCTCAACTCACCCAAACTTACCTGCCCGACTCCCTGTTTTTATGCAATTGTGGATTTAGATTAGATAAAATTATTTTATCTATATGTTTCAATAACAATAATACGACAATCAATATATTCAATAACACCACAAAACATATCCAAGATACACTTAAAAAGTTTATTCTCACACATCATAATCGAACCACTTTCTCGTGCAACCGTGATCGGTTGGCTGAGCAATTGTGTATATTGGGAAATTTTGAATTAATTCGCTTCTAGTTAGCACTATAGCAAATATATGGGGACTACGTGAGTGTAGATATCTGGTTCGAAGAAGGAGAGTTTGTTTTAATATATCAGAGCACAATTTTTTTTTTCATTTAAATATGGGAAAACAAATTTGACCAACGAAACTTCTCTTTCACACTGCACTGTATGGTAACCCAGTGCCAAAGAGAATATCGAATGTGATTAGAAGAATATATTTTTTTTGGTTGCCTTCATTTACGTTTCCAGTTTTCTGTTATTGCATCATATTTAACAAATATTGCAACATGGTTAAGAAGATTGCAATACGAAATTATTGTGACGACCTATTTTTGGTACAGTTTCATTGATAAAAAATATGTTAGAGAAGGTTATTTCTAATGTAATTTTTTAAATATGACTTACACAATTTGTCTTACACATTCAATGAAAAAGTTGCATTTTAAAATTGATATCTTTGTCATTTGTTTGTTTTTGTCTTAATTTCTTCAACTATTATTGTGGCTGCAGTTCTTAAATCAGATATTTGTGGCATTTCTTTTTACTCAATAATTTTAACAAGAAATAATAAATCGTAATAAAAACTGTTACTTAAATAGGCTTCGTCAAGTAATTTATAGATTTATGAGTCGGTATAAACAGATAAAAACTTAAATCTTGCTTCCCGGAAAAAACAGAATATTATTATTTATTAGATTTTATTGTAAATATGGTATCATAGCCAGGTGTTCAAAGGAGAGTCATTGTTTTTTTTTTAATTTAGAATATATTTTGCCATTAAGAATTATATCACATATTTTCATTAATAAGACAGTTAAACTAGTTAAAATATAGCCATTGAATTGCTTATTATTTATGCGTTTCTTGTCAATACAATTTGATCTCGAAAATCATTTGTTACAATTTTTTTTTAAATATTGATTTTATAGCGCTTTCTATTCAAATTTAAATTCTTATTTTAATTTTCATGCTTGTAGTTTTGCAATTTGACATGTTTCTATATTTTTTTTAATCCAGGTTACTTAAAATATAAAATATTAAAATAAAACTCATCTCGACGATTATCCTATTTCTACTCGTGTAAGTTTCGTGTTCATTATAATAAATTGTCTATTTCACAGAGGTAACGAAATATTGCGAAAAGATAATAGTCGCAGAAGGTTATTTATTGAAGTATACATCGCCATGAATTACTTAGAAAATCTAATAACAACAGGTACTGATATTTTAAAAATGCGAATTTATATTTTGCCATCGCTAATTTAAATACTCTATCAACTGAAAAGTTCGAAGAATTTGAAAAAAAATGTTCGTAACTTTGAGTAAACCTTAAAAAACCTCTCCTTTCCTCCATCAAAAATACAGAAAATGAAACTATAAAAATAACAGGGTTTCTAGAAGCTTATTTAAATTTATTGCAAAACCATAATCTTTACGAAACTCCCGATACTTTATGCTACTTTTATATTCACACAATGAGAAATAATAATAAAAGCTTTAAAATACAACTATGCACAGTATTTTCTCGTACATTTACGTAAAGTATTAACTGGCAAACTCGCACTTATCTTAACCAAACACCACATTGTAAAAGCGGTCGCTAATATGATAAAGTTAATAAAAAGTTTACGCTTGTGAGGGGTGACGATGGCGCCCGCTAATTGCGTTACGCGCACCCATTTGTTTGGGTTTGAGGAGAGCTTGTTTAATTCGTCGACGCCACCGAAGTCTTTGATATTAATTTTATTCAATTATTGTTTGCCGAATGTTCGCGCTTAGCGCACTCATTCGGCCAGTGCGTCTTGTTTCCTTATTATGGAGCGCTGGATCATATTTAACGACAGTTATTAAACAACCTATCAAGAACTCGCACTACAAGCATTTTGAATATATTTAAGCTCTCATAAACATTCAAGGTAGACATATACACATTTAAGGTACGTATATTGTATTAAATTATATATCAATATTAATTTTTCACAATGCCTTCTATGTCTTCCATAGGTGCTACAGAACCGGGTTAAAGAAATTAAGACTAAGGACAATCCTTGTAATTATTCTACAACGGATAGGCGTCTCAAAATTTTTTTTAAGTCGAAACTTTTTTAGCGATTTTTGGTAGGGGAAAACCTTATGAGATCGCGTCACCGACATGCTAATGTTAAACGGCATTACGGGAAATAGCTTGTGTACCTGTATACGTATATGAACCAACATATTGTATATACCCGACTTCAGGATGGCGAGGTGAACCCTTTTTGAATGGGTAAAATCTTATGTATTCGCATCACCGACGTGCTGTGATAGCAATATATACGAGTAAGGTAACTGTAGCTATAAGGGTAACATGTTGCACAATATTAGTGCTGTGTATCTATACAAGTAAAGTTAAATTGACTGCATGGAAATTTCAACGTGTGTTTACTGTGCATTGTGTAAATTTTATTTTAGTTTGATTATTATTTTAATTGTTTATCTGTGCCATCACTGTGCAGTAACACAGTGAATACTAAATATGTCAGTAATTTTATATAGAAAAATGAATAACAAAAACAGAGCGTTTACTTTCAAATATTTCCAACATTCGTATTCAAAAATTTCATTATTTATTTTTTTAATTTTTGACATCTGCTATATATAACTCAATAAATATTTCTTAATGGTTTAGGAGTTACATTACTAGCATGGTAAAATAGATTTTTAGTTGCTCAATAATATTTCTGTCGTGTATTCTAAAATTAAAAACTCTACAACATGTGACGAAACCACTGTCATTTCGTAGTAGACTGCCTATGTTTTTTTCAAGGTTTTAAATTGAGCAGTTTTGGAAATAAGGGGAAGAATATATTTTTTGGTTGTTTTTCAGTATGACCCTCAAGAAAAACTACCTAAAATTATAAAGAAGATGTTTTTAGGTTCTTATTATTAGTCCTTTCAAACGATATCCCACTCTATAAAGTAATATATATATATATATATATATATATAAATATATATATATATATATATATATATATATATGTAGTATATAATTTAAAATATTTTTTCCAATACTTGATTTGACTTCCACCTTCTCTGAAATTTTCGTACAAATATTTTGAGCATTAGCTATTGAAACCTGTTAGGGTCAGTATATTTTATTGCTGTGCAAAATTTAGTTTTTACGTCAAACGGTTTTTAATTAAAACGCCGTGACAGATAGACAAATAGATACGTGAGTGTTCTTATCAGGGTTCTATTTTTGCAAATGAGGTATGGAACCCTGAAAATTCCTAATTTTGAAGTTAACGATTGCACACAAGTTATAAATAAATTGAGGTGTGCTTTGAATAAAAATCGTAATCTAATTTTACTTTCAATGTTATATAATATTTATTCGCTATACTTTGAATCGAGTACCAGTCATACCATTCATTATTCGATATAAGTTTACGTCACTGCCCTACTGATGTAGAAACTTGAAATTTGGAACATGTACCATCTACAATTGATGTAAACGAATAAATTATGATAAGGAAAACATAACAATTCAAATATTGAATATATTTGGCATTAATTTTGTAGAAATTCATTATTCACAATTAAATGAAACTACGTGATGTAGTATTATTTCTACTATCTTTAATTTCTTTACCACGACCTAGGTTTCGTTGTATTACAACATCTTCAGGTGGGATATTAGCAAAGATAAAGACGATCTTTGCTAATATCCCACCTGAAGATGTTGTAATACAACGAAACCTAGGTCGTGGTAAAGAAATTAAAGATAGTAGAAATAATACTACATCACGTAGTTTCATTTAATTGTGAATAACAATTCAAGGAAATAATTTCCATCATAATAAACAAGTTATTTCGTAATTTACGTTATAACAATAACATTTTTACACAAAATAGGCAAAAGTTCTTTTGTTAACATTGTCCTTATGCTTTGCGATAAAATAGAATGAAATCTTGAAGTATCCGGTTAAAATTCTTCCGATACTTTTCCAATTTAGGTTAAAATATTCATAAATAACAGGTTTATCATTTTAATACTTTGTGATACATTTTGTTTCATATCATATTTTTGTTAAGTTTTCAACCGGAATTATTGAAGAGGTTTAAATTGATTCGTACTAAAGGTAGTAAATACTTAGGTTGTCCAAAAACATACTCTACACCTGTATGCACTTGTAATTTTTAATTTTACGTAATCACGAAGAGAGGTAATAGAAAGACGAAATTTTTAAAGTGAAACTTCTTTGGCGATGTTTAAGTCAGGCCTGTCACGTTAAAATTGTGTAACGCGTAGGATTAAACAAAGCAAAATGTAAATTTGTTTTATTGTAAATATATAATCAACATGAACCATTAAAGAATTTTAATTTCATACGCGAGCTTACATGGGAGAGGCTCAAAGTATTTTTTTTAAATTAAATGTGACTATTGTTATATAATTCGTTACCTCTTCTATAGCAGGGTAAGTCATTAGGTTGAAAATATTCAAAGAAAAGAATTCGTAAACTTTTAGATAATAGGTAATAGTTTTAAGGTACGTATATATTTTTTTTTTTTTCATGAAGAAATCTTTACTTTTATCGTAAGTCAATCTACCATAGACTGTAATGTCCGTGATATAATACATGTTTTTTCCTCTTCTTAAATTTGTGTAAGTAATGAAGATCATTTAATCCAAACACTTTTTAGAAGATGCCTATATAAGTAAACGGTAAATATTCAATTCCTTTTTAATTATATTATAATTAAGGATTTATTGCTTATAAAAATAGGTAGTTGTGTAAAAATTAGAAAAAAAAAATAAACCATTTATAATTAGAAATAGAAATCGGCATGAGAGTGTCTTTTTGTTTACATATCATAGAAGATAAATAAAGTTAGACTTTAAAAATATTAGCAAGCACACGTATTGCGTGTGGATGATTTGCTACGTAGAGATAAGAGCCATTTACGATATTAACAAAATTAACGAAACCTTTGTTCATAATATACGCTTAACCGCAGCAGCGAGAATAAGGCAATATATATAATATACTATGCGTTATGTGTTTTATGCTTTTTACGTAGACATTTTGGCAAAAATTAAAGTATTAATCAAAAAGTCTAGGTGATTTTTTTAAGGCTTTCCTTCTGGACTTTTTAGTGTATTACGTATATAGTGCAATATTTAAAACAAAATTTATTTGTAAAAGTGTTAACTCGTATGTATTCATTCACTATTTATATTTAAATAATTGATTATGCTTTACTTCTAAAATTTTAAATTATTTAAAAAATATGTCGAATATGAGTTTTTAAATTTTGTCACTGGAAAGACTCCTTTCTCATTTGATGTCGTAGAATATTATCTCGGTCATTATTAGAAACGACGTCAAAATTTAATAGACCCGTCCTTGCTTGAAAGATAAGTTAAATTTTTCAGTTATTTTTAACATTTTTTCACCTCAGCTTGTAACTTCAAATTATGATTATCGGAATAAAAAAGAAAATAGTTAATATCCACAGAAGGAAAGTAAGTAGCAAAAATGATCATCTAGTATTTTTGGATCAAATTTTACTTTTGATCTTACCGACTTAAAAGTATTCGCACCATGGTTTAATCAAACCTGTCTTATTTCTTCGGAGTTTTCTTTTTCTACTTGGTTCCTTAAGCATAGTTTATATCAACCTTTAAATTTTTTAATCCTTATTTCTAATTGATTATTTGCATTTAAGGGTTCTTCCCTTAATTTTTAATAATAATATATTTTCTGTAGATGTATGTATTATGTGTTTTGTATTGGTGTTACGTATCGTTTCGTCATAAATATCTTCGAATAATGATTTTAATGTTTTTAATATTATTCCATGATATTTATGACGAAGTGATATGTAACAACAATACAAAACATATATTACAATAAGTTTTCTGGTTTTTTTCTTATTTAATAGTTTTATTCATGTTTACCGTAAAAATATATATAGAGCGCATCTGTTAATTATACTTCACATAGCTTTTGATACATAAATACCATAAGATTGCCGTTAGAAACTGCTGAATACATTACAAGCATAATCGTTTGATGCAAGAGATTTTGCCGTGGTTATCTTTTTAAATGCATACATTTTACGAATGAAGAAACAAATCTTGGTGGTGAGTACCAGACAAACATAATATTCTAATTATATTGAGTTAATCTTGATTGTAAACAGCGATAATAACTACATAACCTAAATTGCAATTTAAATTAATTAATATGCAATTCGTTAAAATGGTACATGAAATATCCACCGATATTTAAAAACATACAACTTGTGAACGAGTATATTAAACTGGGTTTCAATTTCAGTACAACAGAAACATACGGTAAATATATAAGTCCTGGTCTTTAGCCTTTAGGGAAATATTAAATCTTTCGGAGTGAAAGAGAAGTTCTCAAAATTGTGTACTTAATTCCAATTACTTATTCCAAATCAATTCGTCCATGGGACTTAATAAAATTATTCACTCGCTTAAAAATAGATTTCGACGCATAAATTATAAACTTTCGCAAATTTCGTTCGATCCTTACAGAATGAATGTTTACGGCGGTTATAAGTTTGCGAGTCTCTTTTTGGTAACGGATAAAGTTTCCAACGTTTTGTCCCGCTAAAACCGCGTTTGGAATATTCGCATAGGAACAGTCGCGCTTCATCTGCGTTGGCCATTATTCAAGGGACAACTTTTGAACATTAACGCTGCACGATGGACAGGCACAATGATGGCGGAGCAAAAGTGTATAATGGCTAGTGCGGATATTTGAATTTGGTAACCCTGTTACTACACACGTAACATGAAGTGTTGTGTGTTTAGGATTTGTGCGAGGTAAAAATGAGATACATTGAATATAATCTTTCAAATAGTTATTTTGTCTCGCGACACTAATCTCTAAGTACTGAGACTATAAGCGACGTTTCGTTAGGTATGTTATTTTCTTTTATCTATAATATGGAATTATATTTATGTCTTTATTTTAGTAGTTTTCTTACTATTAGCTTTTCCTATTTTTACCACGCTACTGTTAATTTCTAATGTTCATTTTCCCTGTCCACGACAAGTTCTGCAACCAAGATTTAGTAGATCCGATGACAATGCAACATAGTCCATTTAATATTGTGTTAAATCCAAAATGGCGTACATAAAAAATAGCGGACTGCCTTTCTCTTGGCGAGTGAAATACTATTATGTGGCGTAATTATCTTTTAAGTACATTTATGAAAGCCTTGTTTCAATTTTTTTTTAAATTATATTCTCTTTCAGATTCGGAAAAACGGAATAATTTTGGATACAAATCGCCATCTGTATCTGTGTGTAGGTTAGAGACTATTTTATTTTTGGACACACGACTTAGAAAGTAAATTTTTGATATAGTTACGAATTTTAATGACCTAAGCACATATATGAAATACTAAAATTTTAATTACTAATTTTAGTAATTAAAACTTTTGGTAACAGAGATTTTGACGGTGTTTGGAGAGGAGGAGTGGGGGTCAATGAAATGAATACCACCAATTTTTTATTGTCTTTAATCTGGTTTGTGAGGTATTCGCTTCTCTATATGTAACTGCTGAGATCGATATAGCACAGATTGACTAATAAGTAATTGAGTGTAAAGTATATAGAATCATTAGAAACCTAGCAAAATTCCTTGATTGAGAGTATCTATAAATACAGAGTGTGCCGCACAATTCAACGTCATTTACACTTTCACCGTTGACGTATCAACATCAAGAAATATAACATTATTTTGCATCACTGCTTGCCATGAATTTTAATCTGGTTATTCTTGCAAAAAAAAAATGTCAAATGTTGACTCGATATTATCACTGAAGTTATTGCAAAACCATGGTATGATTACATCTCGAGTCGCGATTACATCTCAAGTGATCGACTTAGGTGAATTTTGATATCGATAAATTCAAATCACTATTTGAATACAAACCTAGAATTTGAAAGTGGAATTTGTCTATTCTACTCGAATGCATTCACGGTATCTAGAGAAACATATAAATGATTTAAGGGTAGACACCCTATTAGTTGAGCTAGAATCCACAAAATTGTTGTCAGACAGACATATATACACGACTTGCATGTTTTCGCCGTACATTCATCTGGTTTAACCACTTTATGAAGGTTGGGAAATAGGTTACATAAATGAACCATCTCACTCAACCACATGCTTTATGTGATATAAGTGTTAGTGGTTAAGTTAGAAGAATTTGGGCAAGTCGATGGCAACAGGTGAAATCAATATTAAAAACGGAAATCTCATATGTTTGGTGGCAGTTCAAAATTTGCCGTTCCGAATTAATGAATCTTTTTCTAAAAAAACCTGCATTACTCGCATATACTTTACAAGTACTTGATTATAAGTACTACTACGAGGTAATTAATACATACGGTATTTTGATTTTCTTTTTTAAATCTAGCCCAGAGCCATGGATTGACACTAACAGGAATTGAAATACTAAAGTTATACGACTTTGCCATAAATGAATGCACTCATGTATCAGAAACAGATAAGAGAAAAATGAGCAAATCGAGCTACATTATTTTCTTGTGCTTATAAGAAAACTGTTCTAAAAAAAATAGATTTGTATAAATATTTTCGTTATAGCTCAATATGTTTACATAACTTCAGTATTAGCTGGAAATTACAGTTAAAGCTAACAGTTATAAGATTAAACCGATATTGCTAATATGTATTATCGAACTGAGAGATATACGAAACCGTAAAGGTTGGGAAAGTACATACATACGGTTTTAAGGTAGTTTAAAAGCTAAATATGTAAAGTATACTACCGCAAAACTTGCAAGAAATTAAAAAAAGACTACATAAGGACAATTCCATTTTTCAGTGACATGTTATAAAAACTAATCACTAAAAGGACCAAAAAAATATTTTAGCAGCAAGTAGAGTACTTGTTTCTTTAACTAACTTAATTTACTTAACTTGCGGCTCGTCGTAACGTAACTTACGGCTCGTCTTAAAGTAAATAAAATTTGCTGTAAAACGTCCTTGCTGGTAAAGTTTTCTCTACATAAACTGAGATGAAATCGACTGTACGATATTTTAAGATGCAATTTTTTATATTAAGTTTGTATTAGAACTCGTCATCAATTTCGTTGCGCTTGACTATTGAGAAAGGATGACTATCTGTTTTCGTTTTGTCTACATTGGATATTTTTCAATTTAACAATGGAAGTTAAAATTTTTATGGATTTTAATGAGCATCGGTTTGTTAGTATTAGAATTATGCAGGTAAAATTATACATTTGTCGCCCTTTGTCGTAGTGATTAAAGTAATTAATGTTAATATTATCAATTGAAGCATTGATGTCCATCCGACATTACCGATAACATATTAAATTTAACGTCGGTCACGTCTGAATTCTGTTTTTTTTTATTTTTATATTACATTACATTTTTTATTCCGTATTTTTTTTATTGCAAAATTGTGTTATAAATTCTCCTACTCCATACTTTTTCTTTACATGTATATGCTGTTGTGGTGTTGAATATGTAGTTAATAAAAATAGAAAGATATTTTAGGGGAAAAAACCGATTTTTCGTGTAAACCTTGGGATAAGATCATAACAAGAGTTTTGTATTAATATGTAATTTAAATACCAATATCTTTGGAAAATGCGTTCACTTACAATTAGGTTTGCCGCACCCAGTAGTTATGTTTGCAGTGCGTCTTTCATTGGGAGTTCAGCAGATCTGTATCACATCGAGCCTCGATTGCAGTTACGTCGATTGCAGTAATCTACCGTAGCACCCTCTATTGATATACGCGCATTGATTTACGCGCATTGCTTGACCTTGACACTACATTGTCAATATCGACCCTCGATTGCAAGTGCAGTTTTGTGCTCAATAACACCGTAGTTTACCTTAGCACCCTCCATTGATATACGCGCATTGCCCGACGTTGACAACACCACGATATTTGGTGATTGCAATACATACTCGTCTAGCACTGTCACGTTTCCATCAATCTCTGTATTATCACTGTTTTCTGTGTTACCTTCAAACGACGCCTGCCTATTATCCGTGAACGTTTCGACTGTTGCTGGACGTTGCATGCCCGATGAGCCAGCTACGTAATCACATTTATTTTCGACGCTGTTTCAGCTCTCATATTCGCTCGATCCCGGACTTTCTAGGTTTCTTGCCTTACTCTTAATGCCCGCTTTCCCTTGAATTACGTTTTCTAAAATTCCGAGCATATTTGCAATTCATACAGCCCGATGGGCCAGTTACATAATCGCGTTGTGTTGTTTTTTCATTTTGTTGCCATAGTTTTCGCTTTCGCTAGGCCCTGAACTTTTTAGGTTTATTGGATTTCTTTTAATGCGGGCATTCCTTAGATTTGCATTTTCTTTAACTCCGAGTGTATTATTATTTGTTACGATTCTATAAGATGATATCTGTAATTTTTTGGAATTTTTAATTTATTACCCATTTTCGCTATTTTGGCCAATATTTTTATTATCTCACTGTATTTTCTGAGACGACTCCTTAATTTCTTTACAATAACACATTTCTTTATAGTAACAACGGTCTAGCTAAACGCATTTTCACGCTACATTGATTTATAACTTTATACAACGCTAATTCGCAACAACCACGTGCATGTTCCTACACTAGTCCGATAACGTCACAGGTTAAACAGATACGGTTTAACCATTTTTAACGCATCATTAGACTCGCAGTTAACGGCGATTAAATTCTGATGGTACTTATAAGACGTGAAAGTTGGAATGGCTATCATCATATTTAACGATCGAAATATTGTTTATTCAGTTTTGAAGTTTTCAAAATTGTACAAAAAATAGTGATTCCATGAAAATGTGGTTAATGCATTAATTGAAATGAATTCTGTCCTTGTGTCAAATATTTTTTATTTAACATTGTATGAATATTTTTATTTTTATATTGTATGCATAAATTCTGAACTAAAAGAGTCTCCTTCGTAATGCTAATTTGATATTTCGAAATAAACCTAGTTTTCATTATCCATCAAGTTTAATTTAACATATACTGATTCCCGTTTTATTTAAACGCGTTTCATTCTGAAACAAACAAATAGACTAATTAACTATTATACTTATAGTTAATTACTATTTGTATAATAGTTAATTAACCCTTACGTTAGTAACGTGGGTTGTTACAGCATCGACATTGTTATCAATTTCGGATCCGCTAACATCCATATAATCAAATGTTACGGAACGAACGCCACTATTGACTAAACTACCAACTGTAGGATGATACAATCGTATTATTTCAAATTGGGTAGATAACGATAATTCTCATTGTTTTGCGACTTAATAGGGAATCGCCTGTGATTGGGAGCTTTAGCGAACATTAATATTCGTTGTTCATGGAAATCTATTATTATTATTATTAGGCTGTATTTTTTTTATAAAATACACTTCTGATAACGTTTGAATTTAAAAAAATATACACAAAGAAAGAAACCTTATCCGATTTGAAATAGGCTCTTTATTTTCTGATATTTAAACTAATGAGGATAATTTAAGCTACGTTTAATTTTGACGGACTACAATAGAATTAAATTCGTTAAGATCCCTGGATCACATGAATATCTGGTTTGATCGTATAGTGCACCGAATCGATTTTTTGTTGTTGAAAACGTTGAACGGATGATCTTTACGATATTTGTCAATGGAATCCACATAACCATGCTTGAATTTCAAAAATCAGCTATAAAAGTTTGTTCTACTTGGTGATTCATTACCAAAATCAGTTTGAAGTCGAACAAGGGTCTGCAGAGCTTATAAGTTACACTTGAAATGATATAACATCGTACAGGCAAAATTGTTCAAACGTTCATTTCATTTCATTTTTTTAATTAATCATAATGCAAACATCCAATTTTGAACAGTTAAAATAATGACAGTTAAAGTAATGAAAATTAAAATAATGTAAAGTATTAATTGAATAGGTTAAAAATGTTTCAAACACATATATCTACTTATTAAAATAGCATCAAGTGCAAACGTCGAAACAACAAAATACTCTGTGTTAACGTATGGTATTGATACGGGGAACTAGTCCTGATGATATGAGATATAAGCTGTAAGGAGGTATCTTCGTATAATTATCATCAACTTTTGTTGGCTAATAACGGCCGTTAAATGAGAACAAAGAGTTACGGCTCAGCAACACTTAACGGACGATTGAACAGGAGGACGGAAAAATATGGAGTACATGTTTTTTTGTATAATTTTCCGAGTATTATTACGTGTTTTTGTATATATTTAAGGGCGTACTTGTTGTTTGTAGATGCGACTTTTCAAATTAGATTTGTTTGTTATAATTATTTGTACAGAGATAACTGTATTATCTCTCTATAAATGATTATGTATATCTCTGTACAAATAATTATATATAGTATTAGAAGCGCCACTAATACTCGCACTATAAGAGTTTCGTTTACATTTACGCTCTTATAAATATTTAAGTGTACATAGTATTTCTCTTCAATTATTGACAAATATTCATTTTTCACAACGTAAGTGCTCGTATATTATTTTAACAGGTTGTTTATACAGGCGTTTTCACAAATATGTTCCGTATTTTAAATATCACAAGATCTAGGATAACGATTAAAGTTTTTTACAACTTTTATGCAGGATTCTAAGAATCGCATATTTTTATAATTTTAGGTTGAGGATTTTTGGATATAGGGGGATGTGTACAAAAATTTCTTTTTGTCTATTTTCCATTATGCGTCGGAAGGTATATTATTACAATTATTGTTAGCTATTGATGTACGTGCGTAAACTTCAAGTTTACATATTAGGCGTTTTTTGATAAAAATTACTGTGATGGACAGACAAACTTTCGAGTGATTTTTTCTTGTTTTATGAACAAAAAAAAAGGAGAAAATGTATCAAAGCTAGACATTTTTCAGGTCCTCGTGTCATTTAGAATTACATTTTCTTTAGTTTTTACTATTTATATTATTAGTTTTAATCATAGCGACGAGCTGGTGTTTTACATGAAATTACACTCCAATAAACTTAGTAAGCCTAGGCCAATAAATATTTGTGTACATTAGTAAGCATAAAGTTAGTACGAGTATATAATAAATACGTCTACGACCTACAAATTTCAAGTTTCGTGAATTTACACATTTGAATTTTATTTCCGTTTTGATTATTATATTTATATTTTGAAAAGTTAGACCTATATAAACATGTATCTTGTATATACAATATATATACAATATATATACAATATACATACAATATATACAAACACAGAAAACAATTGCCGTATTTTATAGTCACAAATATTCGAAAAGCGAGTTGCGGGATTTAACCGGGTTTTAAATAAACTTTTACGTACGGATAGAGCTCGAAACATTTCCGTACATACTTAGGCATGTATAAATATTAAAACGTATATGGCATTTTTATAAAACTGTTTACAAACATTAATATTATTTTCCACCATTTTAATGTATTGCATAATATGTTTTCACATCGTGAATTTGGAAAATCTAGAAATATCTTGCACAAAATCTGTTATAACATACTTTTTCATTTAATGCCCTATACCAAAATATGAATTGCTCCCTTGAAAATGTTCATAACAAAAGTTTTAACTGCTAGCAGTATTTTTTATAGTATCTTTTACAGTTGTTTTTATGAATTTCGTTAGTAATAACCGGCAAGGGAATGGTCGTGTACCAATCATATTTCACGATACGACTATTCTTCAAAGCAACTGTAGCCACGTGTTTAGTTTTAAGTTAGTAAATAAAAAATATTTTTAAACACTTTGAACTCACGCCACTTTGGTTGACTTCGGTTACTCTTGAAAGACACAAATGGTCTATAGCTATTTTTGTTTTGGGGTCGTAGCTAAAAATAACGTTTCTTCACCTTTTCACACTGTTTTACGCCTCCTACGTTGAATCTGATAAGCCTGGTATATCCCAAGTGGTGAATTTAGTTTTTTAACCTCAGTTTTGTGAAGGTCCATTCAAATTGTGTGGGGTCCACCACGACAGCTTTCTCACAGTCAACATTTATGTAGGATTGATTATAGTTAGCTCATCTATATGCCTAGGGACGTACGAGTCTCAAGTTAAGTCACATGAATATCTGGTTTGATCGTATAGTGCACGGAATCGTTTTTTTTTGTTGTTGACAAGGTTGAACGGATGAACTTTACGATATTTGTCAATGGAATCTACATAACCACGTTTGAATTTCGAAAACCAGCTATAATTTTTCGTCTTGCTTGGTGATTCATTACTAAAATCAGTTTGAAGTCGAACAAGAGTCTACAGAGCTTTTAAGTTTCACTTGAAATCATATAAAATCCTACAGGGAAATTTTTCAAACATTCATTTCATTTAATTTTTTAAATTAATCATAATTCAAACATGCAATTTTTTAAATGACCCCACAATAAAGTAACAAATGACAGTTAAAATAAACTTTATTCTCCAGCCAAAGAGTTTCGTTTTCAAATAATCTAAATAGTGTTTAATATTGTTTATGTAATTGGGCAGTTCCAAATTCCATTTTCGTTATGATCTATGTATTATATATCTAAATAGTGTTTAATATTGTTTACGTAACTGGGCAGTTCCAAATGATCTAAATAGTGTTTCAGATAATCTAAATAGTGTTTAATATTGTTTATGTAATTGGGCAGTTCCAAATTCCATTTTCGTTATGATCTATGTATTATATATCTAAATAGTGTTTAATATTGTTTATGTAATTGGGCAGTTCCAAATAATCTAAATAGTGTTTCAAATAATCTAAATAGTGTTTAATATTGTTTATGTAATTGGGCAGTTCCAAATTCTATTTTCGTTATGATCTATGTATTATTTCAAATAATCTAAATAGTGTTTAATATTGTTTATGTAATTGGGCAGTTCCAAATTCCATTTTCGTTATGACCTATGTATTATATATCTAAATAGTGTTTAATATTGTTTATGTAATTGGGCAGTTTCAAATAATCTAAATAGTGTTTCAAATAATCTAAATAGTGTTTAATATTGTTTATGTAATTGGGCAGTTCCAAATTCTATTTTCGTTATGATCTATGTATTATTTCAAATAATCTAAATAGTGTTTAATATTGTTTATGTAATTGGGCAGTTCCAAATTCCATTTTCGTTATGATCTATGTATTATATATCTAATCATATAGAGAGTACAAAAAATAAGTGAAATGAATTATTCGTAGAACAGAATTTTAAATTCTTTCATTTATTTGATTTATCTGTTGCATTACTCGTTGAAGTGAGCTTTTTCCAATACTTCATAATTTCTTCATTTTTTTTATAAAGTTTATTGCATGTTATGCCAAAATCTAATTTACAGTACAGTATCACTTGTACGGTCGACTCCAATAGGTGGCTTTCGTTACCCGACCAAATGTGTTTCATTATAGAGAAAATACCCTCCAAAGGTGCGAACTTTTGTAGCAAACATAAAATAAATAATATCATTTTGACCAGATTACGTGCCGTGATATGCTTTTCTAGAAAATATTTAAATTTTTGAACCCAAGTGTCAATGTATTAAATTTTGTGTCGTCGTTGAAACTCACCCTCCATTTATGATATTTCGAGTAAAATCTTGTCAAAAAGACTACCAATATAATTTTTTTAATGTTTCAAACCGTGTATTATATTTATAGTTTCAGCAGAACATTTAATCTCGACCCTTTTACCAAACTCATGCAAAGATTTCGGCGTCACCGAAAGTGTACATTTTGCAATTTAATTCATTTGAAGATCTTGGCATTACTGAAAGTGTTTTCTCAAAATTGAAGTTAAGAAATGCACTATCTGTAAAATGCATTTACCTCTATCAAAAATGTATTAATATCCTGGCTACCGAGTTTTCACCGAGTTTTTGAATCCACTGTTTCGTTTCGACCCACGCGGAACAACTATCCATACTTTCCCGAAGATTAAATTTCAATCGTTTTAACTCCAAACTAACTTGTTTACTTTTTATATAGTCTGGTTAAAATTATTCAGTTATCCATGCACAAATCAAAAATATGAGTCACCACTGTTACCTTAAAAAATACAATAGAGAAAAACCTTGTATTAGCATGTTTTGTCCAGTTTTTTGTTTTCTACATTTATACATTCTAAAAATTTCTTTAATTGAGTCACTCTAAGGATGTAAATATGAAAATATCTGTATATTTTCACAACAAGAGCTTCAATTTTGATTGGTAAATCATCTGCTAAGTGTACTGTGCATAATATGTGGGCCACATAGAATGTCAACAATATTAATTCCAAGCTCTTGTTTGAATCGATTTCAAACATTATTTTCTCCTCTTCTATGCTCAATTCCAAAATTTGCTTTACGACAGTCATTACAAAATGTAGCTATCTTTGGCAATCTTATGACAACGTAACTTCGAAACTATATTTTTTGTCAATATTTCCAATGCCTTGCTGTGAATAAATTCATAATCCAGCAATTTTACTTGTGTACTTTTCAACGGTAAAAAAATTCGAAAATAATAGGCGCTGGTTTTATGTCATTTCTGTTTAAAGCGTCGTTGCTAACGCTTATAAAATTTTTTTTTTATTTATTCATGTAATCCTTTCACAGATAATTGAATGGGAACATTTAAAATTATTGTTTTGTCTTTAGGGTTTGTGGCATTAAATTTTGGTTTAAAGAATTTTGAAATCAATTTCGATGTACAGTCAAAAGTTTTAAAGCTCGTATCATTCATCGCTGTGTGAAAAGTGAATGTGGCCTCTTTAACTGCAGTAATTAAACCATCTTGTATATGGTAAGTCCTTAATGCTGCTAATATTAAAGTTCAGTGACAAACATATAGAAAGTGATTGATCCTGTTTATGCGCCAGTTTCTCTTTATGTTCATATGTCGAGAACGACATCTAAAACAACGAAACCGCAGACTGTCGGTAAATTTAATAATTCAAGCTATGATCAGCCTACTCATTTATGAGAGTTAGAGCAAACATCCCCATGCCAAAGAATACTAACTATTACTGCGTACCCATGCGTAGTACAGCGTCCGCGTCGCCCTTGAAACAAAAGCGTTGGCCGGAAATAAACAGCGATCGAACGTGTTTGACCATCGGATGAGGGGAAGGTAATTAATTTTGGATAAAATTTTGTCAAAAAGCACCGGAAATTATTTGAGGAAGAAATTACGAGCTGCGGCCGCTAAGCGTTATGTTGATATTGCATTTGCTTCTTATGAAACGCTAATATCGATGGGAATTTTAATTAATTTGAAATTTTAAATATTTACGTTCGTTTTTTAGTAATATTTTCTTAATTTTTTTTAGTAAATTAATCTGGATAGCATTCTACTATTTAAACTTACCGTTTCTGTATTTTCTTTTCCTTTATTTTCATTAATTTTAAATTTGTAATGTAAACGAACTGAATTCGTAAAGAATGTAAATATCGTCGAGTGCGGGTTTTCCACCACCAGATTAATAGTTATCGTAACTTATCGACATATGAAATGTGTGGGCAGAGCAACTAATTCATATTAAATTGGATATTGTCAGTTATTAAGGACTAGTTTTCTGTACTGGTTTTTCCTGAGAAAAAAGGGACTATAATTGCTATTTAACAAATAATGATTTACAGGTAATTTGTGGAAGATATTGTCTAGTATTTAGTTATTTATTCCGACATTTAGGATAATGAAGACCTATATGTCTCAAGTTTGTTGTAACGAGGAAATACTTACAGAGAGCATCTACAATAATTGGCCGCATATATTCTGCAATTGTCGTTGCCTATTTTGCAGAGATCATTATCGCTTATAATACTATCAATCATTATTATAATTTTATTGTTCGAGTTTGTAACGAAAACGGGTCATAATAAATAATTAGTACTGGTTTTTCCTACGCAAAAAGGGTCTATAATTGCTATTTAAATAATAATGATTAACAGGTAATTTATTTAAGATATTGTCTAGTATTTAGTTATTTATTCCGACATTTAGGGGAAGAAAGAACTATACGCCTCAAGTTTGTTGTAACGAGGAAACACTTACAGCGAGTATCCACAATAATTGGCCGCATGTATTCTGCAGTTTGTCATTGTCTATTTTAAAGAGATCATTATCGCTTATAATACTATCAATCAATATTATAATTCTATTGTTCGAGTTTGTAACGAAAACGGGTCATAATAAATAATTTGTACTGGTTTTTCCTGCGCAAAAAGGGACTATAATTGCTATTTAACTTATAATGATTTACAGGTAATTTGTTGAAGATATTGTCTAGTATTTAGTTATTTATTCCGACATTTAGGAGAATAAAGAACTATACGCCTCAAGTTTGTTGTCACGAGGAAATAATTATAGCGAGCATCTACAATAATTGGCCGCATATATTCTGCAGTTGTCATTGCCTATTTTGCAGAGATCATTATCGCTTATAATACTATCAATCATAATTGTTTCAAATAGCAGGTTAGTTTGATTAACTCAAAAATTCTACTATTGTTCGAGTTCGTAACCAAAAATGGGTCATAATCAATAATTTCTTATAATCACTGGCATTGAAATTGTTTATATATTTTGATATCATCTACTACATTAATATATTCATAAATTATTTTAATATAGCTATAACATCATAAATATTTCACGACTTATCAAAAAGATAAGAATTAAACTCTAAAAATTGCTAACCTAAGATCATTTCGAATATTTGTGACTTCTTATTCTTGGGGTACATTGCTAAACACCGAGCCGTACTACGATATATTGCACTCTTTACCCCAAACGCTTGGCAGTCATTTTTATCTTCCCAAGCTTCAGCTCCAGAGGATACGGGAAATCTGACTTCAAGCAAGTGAGGAGATAAATACTAGATTATAATATATCTATTAAAATTTAAGTATGTGTCCATTTTATTGATATGTTTCACATAAAAAATGATTCTAATCAATTTATAGCTGTCCATTCGCTTACTAGTGAAGAGATTATAAAATCTTATTGGTCATGCCTAGAATAGTGCTTACTTAAGTAATATTAAGGATGTCAATAAAGACATTCGGTAAAGGTATATAATAACATTTACAGAGATAGCAAAAAAAATGACTCTTTAAAAACAGGAATTATATATATATGTATATATATATATATATATATATATATATATATATATAAATGAATACTCTATGGTTTCATAGATCGTATCAAGATATCGTAGAGAGATAACAATTTGTCTTGGTCAGTTGTAATGTTGTAATAGATATAATATTCAATAAATTTCTATAAGAACTTGGTGGCTTTTATCTCACTATTTTTATGGCTACCTTTATTGCAGTTGACCGTATTATTTTAGTAACCACTCTTTTAAAGACATTTATAACGTTAGGTCTTAGCTTAATAAATAACAATTAAATATTTGATTGTCAAAATTTACTCCAACAACATCTCATGTATCGTCACAGTAATAATACATTTTCGATATGCCGAAATGAATGTGGAAAATAAATACGCGTTAACGAAATTGGCTACGGTCACTCGTATGCCCAGTAGCAAGCAGGAGAGGACTGGTACCGATCAGAGATACATCTTGAATTATG
Source organism: Druceiella hillmani (assembly GCA_039881145.1). NCBI lineage: Eukaryota > Metazoa > Arthropoda > Insecta > Lepidoptera > Hepialidae > Druceiella > Druceiella hillmani. The sequence goes on along the minus strand of JAYKKI010000095.1, from coordinate 1,541,214 downwards.
GAAACATTTTAACCCTAGTCAAATTGTTTATATTTCTATACCATCGCTTGAGGCTCACATTTGTCCAATAGTCATAGTTCGGTCCATTTTTGTGATTGTTAACTTTTTTACTATTTGAACATTTTCTTTTCTCCGGTCTTGTTCCCATGTATTTATAGTTTTTTTTTAATAGTCAATGGAAGGAATCGAGTTCTGAAATATGTTCTGTAGATTTTTTAAAAAAATTAGTCTTTCTGAGTTTAAGTAATAAACATTTTATCAAATTTAGCAAAAATTATAAACAAATTGAAATTGATACATCAATGTAAAACTCATTTTTAGTCTGTACGTTCTACAGTTTATTGTAAAAGAATATAACTAAAAATTTAAAATTAACATTCCAAATAAATGATAATTATCAGCAGCGGCAAACGAATACTGATGACGAAGGCAAGGCAAATTTAAAATATCCTCCACACGTTGGACATTGCAACTTACATGTTGCCTAATATTGTCAGCATAAATTTTAAATCCTTCTTCACTGATTTAAGAAAAACAAGTATTCATACAATAGAAGTACTGTCTTTACAAAAAAGAAGTACCTGGAACTCTTTTATTTTCGCCCCATTTATTTTCTTTTCTTTATGCTCTCTCTTCTATCAACAGTTAGTGAACGTTAATGCTATTTTCACTTTATCCACTACCAGAGGAAACAGGGATCTAGTATTAAACTATTCACTTAAATTTCTTATGTATAAGCTTTTGCGTCTCACGGTAATCTTTAAGAGTGGTTTCTTTAGTCACTGTGACTTGGCTGAAAGTGTTTGAGTGTTCGCTGAATACAGTCTAGAAAAACAGGAGGCGCAAAATGTGTCATTAGGTAGTGTCAGTAATAACTTTGAAAGCATTTTTCATTGATATGGGATAGTAGGGGGAATTTTCGAAGATACCCGTACTTGGGTGGCATGAAGAGGATAATTACGGAGTTGTGGACGGCGTCTCCCGCTTGTCTTTCATGTCTCCAATTCTTGTGTGATATGCTGGAATAGGCCACACGAGCTGTTCCTTAGTATGTGAGGCATATATATATATATATATATATATATATATGTGTGTGTGTGTGTATATATATATATATATATAATATCCAAATCTATAACCTGTGAGTCCTTGATATTTTCGGCACTCTTCCGAGATATTAACAAAAGTACTCTTTTAATTTTTCAAAATTATCATCGCGTGAATCAAAAAAGTTTTTCGTTTGTGTAATTCTATCAATATTTGCTTATCCATATATTCTGAGTGGCCATGTTTGTTAATACTTTTTTCTTAATTTGAAAAAAAAAATCTCTTCAAGATCCTGTATCTCAAGAAGAAAAACCAACTCTATAAGACCACTCACCTGTTTGCCCGTCTATTTGTCTGCTACAGGCTGTTTTTCTCAGAAATAGTTTCATCCTTAGATCTGAAATTTGGCATAGTGATACAATTAATTAGTTAACCTTTAGAAAAATTTATACGTAAATTTTAGGGGAGGTGACCGAATGAAATAATCAACGTCCTTATTAAAATTCGTTCATCATGAGTATGTCAATAGAAAGAGTCAATTGTGAGGATTATGAAATTAGTAATTTTGGAATATTATCTAGGACATTTCAAGAAACATTGTGAGAAATGTTTATTACAGTGCTAAGGTCAAATATTATGAAAAGAAAACAGTGTTACTAGAAAATTGCTGAAAGTTAACAGAAAAAAGTATTGCTTTGACTGTAATTCTTTTAGTTTTGAGAAAACTGCGATCATATAATGCGAAAGACATACTAGACGATATATTTACATTATGAAAAATGATTTTAACATTTTCAAGTAATCTAATAAAAAACCATATATATATTTATATATATATATATATATATATATGTCCTCAAATAATTACCTGCTATATGCTAAAATTTCCTTGAGTAATTTCATTTCGGCTTTATTAAATTTATTTTCGGTATTAATTTTCGATACTAAATATTAAAATCCTTTTATGATTAATTATATGATTAATGTATTACTGGTTTAAGTGAAAACGATATATGCGTTTATGTAATACATAAAATTTTCCAAAAATTTGTTTAATTATCTCCTTTTGGTTTAATTTAATTAATTTTTGGTTTTCGTTTTTGGTATCGAATATTACATACGAACAAATTATGTTGTGTGCATTGTTATGTCCTTTTATATTGGCCATAGTTTTTTTCATTTCTCATTAACGAAATTTCTTACGCATTTAGCTTGTTTTAGAATCACACTTTTAGTTTTAGTATTACACATAACTCTCTATTCATTATTCCCTCTGCCATTACTTTATTGTTGCTCAAATTGCTTTGTTACGTTTACTTTAAATACTTTGTTATTAATTTAAATACTTTGTTATTACGACGATAAAATTCATAAAACTTGGTAGGTTCTTATTATGATTTAATAGTTTTAAATGATTTCGACTAATTTCTGTTTCTTTTTTGGATAATGCTTTTTATTGTACAGAATATGTATTTTATTGCATAGCACTCAGGCAACTAATTTCGGAGGTACGACGTTTTTATTTGATGTAAATTTTTTGTTATTAGTTTAAATACTTTATTATTACGACGATAAATACTTTGTTATTAATTTAAATACTTTGTTATTACGACGATAAAATTCATAAAACTTGGTAGGTTATTATGATTTGATAGTTTTAAATGGTTTCCACTAATTTCTGTTTCTTTTTTGGATAATGCTTTTTATTGTACAGAATACGTATTTTATTGCATAGCACTCAGGCAACTAATTTCGGAGGTACGACGTTTTTATTTGATATAAATTATTATTCAAAAGCGAGTTTGATTTAGTCAAAATCAATATTTTTGTTCGCTGGATCCATTTTGAATCATCAATGAAAATATAATACTCTTGAAGAGAATTCTGAATTTTTGTCACCAATGAAAATACAATGCTCTTAAAGAGAACTGAGGTCATCGTCTATAATGCATATTTGTTGTAATTTTAAACCCGAGAAGTCTCCCCTTAAATATTTTTCTTAATAAAAAAATAATTATTTTAATGTTAAATCTTTCCTTCCTTTTTTGTAACAGAGATCACGTAATCCCTTTTTTTACACACGGCTTAACAAAAGTAATATAATAAATAGGTTTAATTAAATTCATGTACCGATTTACATACCTGCGTCATTTTATTTATGCGCAACGAAATTTTCATACGATTTGGCCATACGTATCTTTACGTATCTTTATTTTTAAACTCACAAAGATCTGAAAAGATCGCAGAATAACCAGAAACACAAAAGTTCGACTTATGAAATGCCTGGTCTTTCCGATTTTTCTGTATGGAGCTGAGACGTGGACGCTGAGGATGCAAGACCGCCACAAAATTGACGCGCTGGAAATGTGGTGCTGGAGGCGTTTGCTTAGGATCCCATGGACCGCGCACCGAACCAAAGTTTCGATCTTCAAGGAACTTAACATCAAAGAGAGATTATCGTCGACTGTGCAATTACGAATCCTTAAATTCTTTGGACAAGTCACCCGTAACGAGGACTCCATGGAACGAATGGTGGTGCAAGGCAAAGTCGAAGGCAAACGATCCCGCGGACGTGCTTCGACACGGTGGACAGACCTAATAAAATCTGCAACGCACTCCAGTGTAAATGACTGCTCTCACTCCGCAAAACACCGAACTACATGGCGTCACATCGCGAGGGCGGCAGTGGCGAAGGAACCGGCCGAACCATGGTCACGACCACTCTGTAAAGAGTGCACGACTGAGAGAGAGAGAGAGGGATCTTTACTATTTGCAGCATCTTTGTTTTTTTTTGTAATAAAAATTTCGCAATTCTAGATTCCAAACAAGCTAAAAAAAGTAAAATAGCAAATAGGTGTAATGAGTTATTTGCACCAATTTTTATCCTATCTCAATTTATACATTGAAACTTTTGAGGATTGGGTTTTATATATATCTTCACTCTTTGTTGAATCTTTCTTTTTCTATTGTAACAAAGATTTCGTAATTCCGCATTCACAAAAGATTAAAAAAAAATAAAAGTACAAATAAGTGTAATGAAATATTTGCACCGATTTATAGCCTTTCTCATTTTATCCATCGAAACTTTTACATGATTGGATTAGATATGTCTTCAACATTTGATGTATCTTCCTTTTTCTTTTATAACAAAGATTTCGTAACTCTGCATTACAAAAAATACTCAAAGTGGTAATATTGTAAAAAGATGAAATAAAATGTTTGCAGTGATTATTGCACTATCTGATTTTATGCAATGGACTTTTACAGAATTAGGTCATGTGCATTTTCACTATTTGATCAGTCTCCAGGATACTTGCACTATTGATTTACTCAAATAACGAAAAGCGGAAGGGAACTTTAAGTGAGTGCCAATTGCATTAACAACTAGTTTCTTGCGAGTTTCTCGGAGTTAGCGCTTCCTGTTATCTGCCATTATTCTCGTTTTCATTTAACATTACCTTACCAAGGTTTAGATTGTCCTTTATTTTTCTCAATTAAATTGAAAAAATATTTTTGCATTTTAGTTTTTTTTTGTAAGTAGTAAAAAGTTATAAATGTGTAAAAATGTTTCTATTTAATCAAAGGTCTGAAAATTTTACCTTTTTATTCCTATTTAAGATTTGATGACTAATTTTGGGGTATTTTGGACCGCTAATTTTGAATTTTTTATCAGTTTTTCTCAAACACCTTCAGATTTTTTAGAAAAAGGACTATGGAAAATAGACAAAAAAAGAAACCTTCATGTAGTACAAATTGTGTATTTAAAAAATACTTATATCTATCAGTTAAATACAATTAAAACATATAGGTGATGTTTGTTTTAACGTATTTACATAACAAAAATCTCAGTGGTGTCTTTCCATTTTCTGCTCCAAGCTTCTATTCAGAGATTTTTTCTTAAAATCGTTGTTCGGGTTGTCTCGCTTCAGCAACCAACAGTAGTTCTCCAACATGCTCCTATTCCACTTTCCTTGATATCTACGGTCTATTTGTTTCAAGTTTTGATGAAATCTTTCACTTTCTCTTCACAGCTCCTAGATTTTCGGGAAAGTAGTCAATATGCGAGTTCGAGCGAGCGAGCGATTTTACCAAAATTTTCTATCATATTAGCCACAATTTCTTTATAACCAGAACTCTTGTTGTTCCCCACAAAGTTCTTAATCACTTCTTTAATAGAAGTCCGCTTCTCGAACCCGAATTCGGCTTCGCACGGTGCATAAACTTTGTAAGGTGTCCACAATTTGTCCTGGTTACTAATGGGTAGGTCAAAATACATGTTGTAAATATTTTATACAAAGTCTATTATAGCCTTTTGTTGTTTAGTCAACATGAATTTCCCACAAATGTAAACAAAAACTGTCCAATGAGGTTAAACAACTTCGCGATGACATTTCTAAGTTAACATATTAAATTGTACAGTGTTACTGATATACTTAAAAATCGATTCAAGTATTTATGTGTTTTTTATTATTTCTTACCCTTATTGACTGTTTTCTAATGGATCAAAGTGACAAAAGATTGTAACAGAGATTCTATCATCAATTAGTGGTATTATTTCGAATTGAGCTTTTCTGGCGTGTCAATCACGCATTAATTATGTACCAATCAGTTAATAAGGTAGTAATTAGTAAATTATGAAGTGGAATGTTTTCTTTTGTACTAATAGAAACAATTTACATAACATTTAAGCCGTTAGATCACTTTTTATTATGTATTATCGTGTTTGAAAGCGAATGCAAAGAGTAATTTTGGGCATAATAAATATAGCAATACATAAGGAAATGTGGTTTGTTAGATTTTTTCAATATTTTTCTCGTAATTAGCATTTCTAAAACTACTAGAAACCATATTCAAACTATTGTAGGTCTGTGTTATAATCTTCTGGATATAAATAATTGTAATTATCATGGTAAAGAAAATGAACTTAAAACGTTAGTCAGATATCAAGGAAAGTCGAACGGATCCTATTATCTATATATATATATATATATATATATATATATATACATAATAAAATTGTAACAGAATGAATTTTGTATATTGAAAATATTTTTAAAAAAAGTGATGATTTTGGGTATATTTTTTATCATATTTTGTTAACATAACAGAAGCCGGAAAACTTTTTTTTTAATATGTGCCTGTCTGTTTGTGTGTTAATTTGGGCAGGTATCACGTAAAATCTACTAAATGGATTTTGATGAAATTTGGTATGGTAATAGTATGAACTCAGGAGCAACATATAAGAAATAAAAAAGAAAAAAAATATTTTTCCTAATTAGACGCGAACGAAGTCGTAGGGAGAGCTAGTAATCAACAAAATGCAAACTATTACTATTTGGAGATTTTAATAAATTCGAATCATCACTTATTGTTATCGATTAAAATATTACTTTTACAATACGAATGATAAAAATCAGTGCCAGTTGAACTTGCATTATTAGTAATCCAGTATACTGTGTATTTGTTATAAAGGCTTCTACCAGTTAGTATTTGTTACAAAGGTGTTATAAAACCCGTACCAATCGGGTATAATACCCATTCAAACTTTTGATTTATAAAGTTAATGTAAACTTTATTACGTTAACGTTGACTAACTTCTCAAAAAAAAAGAATATATATATATATATATATATATATATATATATAAATAGAGAAAATATAAAGAAAGAAATAAAATATTTTTATTGTTAATAATTTTTTCGCCGTTTTTGCGTATTTCATTGTAATTTACATCTAAATAATTAAACTGTTTGTTATAAAAAACGAGCTCTCCTAAGCTGCTGATAAATGAATATGGAACTTATCACTAAAATTCATAATTTTTCACTTCGTCGTAGAATTGGTTTTTGGAATCGTGAGAGAGCACATCGACTTTTCAATAAATTTTGGGGAATTTTAATAAAAATTACTTAAAAAAAATTACACGTTTCTGAATGTATAACTTAAAATTACAAATGTATTAAAATATATTTTAATACACAATGTGACGAAAAAAAATTTCTCTATCTGCATTTCTTTTTAAAACTATCTGAATGAATGAAAATTTAATATTCTCTATCAAATAGTCTTCCCGAAAAATATTCAACACAAACAAACAGACATCATGATGATTTCATAAGTGTTCTATTTCTAGATTTTAGTACGGTATATTAGAAACTAAAACAATACCATTCTATAACCATTTATCGCTTCTTTTTGTACAAAATATAGAAAATATAGAATACACAAAATATAGAAAAAGAAAATTATGCAAATAATTCGAGTAACTGATATGATTAATAGGATTTTTATTTTTATTTAAAATCTCCAAAAAGTTAAAGGAAAATAATAACATGGTCTTTTAACGCTGAATTACAAAACATTTTTATGACGCACATGATATTTGTAGAGATTTTATTATAAATTTTAATTATTATTCCGTGAGTTACCATAAATAAAATGTTTCCATCATTCGCACCTGGAGATAATTCTGGACAAGTAATTCGAATGTTTAAAAGAATGTTGGCCTATACAATACCTAATCTGTGAAAATGTTATCATTATTCTTTCATAATATACTAACCATAAATGGAAAAAACATGGTATAGCAGTATATAATCAAACTTTACAATTAAGGATTACATGATCATAGGTTTTACCCATTAGGTGTGTATAAAATTTTGCTTTGTTTACTTTTTTCTTACGTATTTTAAATTAAAATGTTAATTTCCGTATAAAAACGAAGTTTTGAAAAATTAGAAAAAATTCAGATAAAGCCCTTGGGATGGCGTAAAATGTGGCACGATAATTCCATAGTCCATATTGCAATCATTGGTAGGAATATGATGTTAAGAGGTAAGAGACTAAATAAGGTGTATAGAATTTATATGGAAGTAATATTAATAAAAATGTGTACGCAATATCCATGGTACATTATATGACATACTAGAAAGATATCTTGTATCTTTACTAGTCTACAGGCCCTGGCTTTTTCTGTTCCGAAAACAGTGGTACTTTGTTATTAGTTTCGAAGATGTTTATTCATAAATGCCAATTCTTTATATTTCTTCTTAGTTTATAATTTTGTCTCGCAATTTTAGACACTTAAATTCCACAACGTTTGTTTATGTAATAGCTTCTCAATTTTATTTTTATTCAATATAAAAAAAAAAACTTCTAGTGGTTAGAAACTTGTTTCGAGAAAAACATGCGTCTAGTGTAAAAACCATTGTGTTGTGAACTTAACTGAAGTATAGATGAATTATTAATAGAGTCCATATAATTTAAAATTTTGCTTTTAATTTGTTTGTATAATCAAATTACAATACTGTCTCAAAGTTTTTGAAATAAAAATATTTAAAATATTTCCTTTTTTAACGGTCATTTGAAATGCGGCTTATATTAATTTCAAAGTTGTTTCAGGTCAAAAAATTAAATAATTTTCAAACTAATTTCTCGTCATATGTATTAAATGAACCCACAGAGAACAATAAAGTCTCCGTTTCATCGATTACGGTGAAAAACGCAATAAACAGGAAAAACGCAATTAACGATCTTGCCATGTAATGTGGAATCCATTAATGGCATTTTATTTGCAGCTTTTTGACTCAATTTATTGCGAAAAATATATTGCGCCCTTTATAAATATACACATAAATCTGGAGGACCACATATTGTACACAGGTGCCATCAGATATCAATAAAATCATAAATTATCCTGGGAATCTGTAAATATTCACACGAAAATCCTTTTTAAGTCGATATTGCGTTATCACAGCAGTATTTTTTTACAAATAGCTTGCAAATGGTACGCTTGTATCATATTTCCACGGGATGGAGTAGTTACTGTACATTGAACTTAATAAATAATTATTCAGTTTAAATGTGACACAGATTTAAAGTTTACTTCTCCGCTCATTACAAATTTAAAATTTTTTTTACGTTTTAAAATTTTGGCCATTAAAAATCGCCGATAAAATATATTGATAATATTTCTTATAACGCTCCTTGTAAGTCAATATTTCAAAGCAATAATCATAAAGGTGGAAATGAGGTGAGGTAATAAATAGTCTCAAATTTGAAAACGTGTATCAAGAAATATTTGAAATTATAAATCAGAAAAATTGGAAGTAAAGTGAATTTAAATAGACGATGATAAAGAAAGAATTTAATTGAAGCCGGAATGGCAAAAAGGTGAATATTTTTCTTTATATTTCATTAAATTTTTCCATTGACGGTGATAAAATAACAAAATCGAAAGAAGTATATATATATATATAAGTATAAATATATATATATATATATATATATATATATATATGTATGTAAAATTTCATATCAGATCTATATAGTCCGGAAAGTAGGCATATTTACAACATTTTGTAACTCGCTTGAATTGTAGGTATAGCTAATCTATTGATTATTTACAGAAGCTTTGTGTATTTTACTTATATTACTCGTCATATTTACATTATATTTATATACATATATCTATATTACTCACTGGAACTAAAGAGAAAAATGTAATTTTTTTACATTGTTACTAAGGCGTACGGTATGAAGGGTCCGCTAGCGAGCGGTGACGTAACAATGGCCATCGCTACACGCGCATACACGAAGCAGTATTTCACATAGATTCCGAACATAAAGCAAACACAAACTCTTCTTTATAAATGACAGATCAACAAAATAAATTACCCTTATTTTCCAAATGTCCAAATTTCTTTTCCTATCGGCGGAATAAATAAAATGTCGAGCAAATATGTCACTCGCGGAGGTCAAGACAGTATTTCAAAAGATCTTCGCATACGAAAGCAATATCCGCTTGAGAAATACATTTTTTTCCCATCCTTACGGCCGTCGCATGTCGGCCTGCACAAAGCAATGAGACGCGAGTCAAAGGGAAAATAAATAAAACAATCTCTTATTCTGTATTTAATAATTTATGTCCGCACCTTTGAACCGGAAAAGGAAAGACGAATGCTTATTCGTACGCTCTGTGCCGGATGAGGTAAGCGCTGTAATGCGTTATTTTTAACTTTGTGAATTGCTGGGATGTTCGGCGTGTCTGTATCTTTGCTAGTAACTAGATTTCTATATAGTGTTTCGTATATTTTGTTTATTATAATGCTAGATTTCACACGTAAATAGTATGACATTTTAAGGGGAGTTTTCCCGTTGACGTCATGAGATAATAGCTAATATTACGTATAGCTACACTGTCCCAGAATGGAATGAATGAAGAACTGTGGAACTTTGTGCATATTTTAATATATCTATACTGAAGATAAAAAAAATATTTTAGAGTAATAGGAAAGACGCGGTAGACTACAGTGAAACTCGATGAAATTGGTGGAAAACTTCAAAATATTTCTGAAATAAAAAATGGACTATTTTTAAGTTAACACATTTATGTGGATGAAATTTATACATTGTGTGTATAGTCATTTTATAAGAAATTTTTTTTCAAAGCTCATAACTTATTTCAGTTTTTTACAAATGTATGTAATTTTATTTTCTATCCTATCTCTTGTTGCGCCTTTTCTATGGTCCAAAAAAATTGTTAAAAATATATAGAAACGTACAAACAATTTTATTGATTTTTATTCGTTCTTTTTTAAGACACTTCAAAATATTTGTTTCTTTTTTCGTGCTAGTAAAGCAGAAACATATATTTCTGCGAAATAAATGTAGTTTGTTATTTGTTTTTTATGAATATCTAATAACGACACTTATTAAATATTTTTGTCGAAATGCTAAAAATGAGGATTTATTTTTTGCTATTGTTATATTTCCAGCAAGTGGTTAGTGTATAAATTTTCACCCAAGTAAGCTGGTATGAATTTTTATTAATACTTTGTTTTCCCGTTTGTCTGTAACCGTTAATTTGTCTGATTTCCGTATTATACTTTAAGTTAGTCTAATATAAGAGTGGCATCTTTGTCATTATTACATTTGGTATCTAATTCATTTTATTATTGCGATTTATTTTATTTTAAACTATTTATGAATCGATGAATTAAGCTTTTTAGCGTAAAATAATCGCTGTGAAAGAATTACTAGCATTTAATTTTGATATATCATAAGTCTATAATGTACAATGAAAATATTTAAATTGTGGATGTTTTCCAGGATTACGAGCCGAGATACAAAAATGACAGACAGTGTCAGAATCTACTCCGAGTCAATCATTTGTTTTCTGTCTATCAACGAATATTTGTTTATTACAGTTTATTTTCCCAAAAACTATTCGACGTTCAGTAGATATTTGGTACAGTAAGTAATGAAACAATACCAAGGACCTAAGGCAGAAGGATACAAATATTATTCAAATCATATTATATTATAAAATATAATATTATAAATATTATAAAATATGATGCAAATAGATTTCTTTCTTTCAAAGTCAGTTTTAGAGGATTTAAACGAGTGATAAATTTGTTTACAGTCTTGGTATATTCAAAAAAAATTTAGAAAAATTTCATTTCAGTGAAATTTTGAATAAATATGAAACCTTTAAACTACCCTGTACCTCTCAGCGCAATTAGAGTAAAACAAAACTGAATTAAAAATTTAAAAAAATGCTTTAGCGAGTAAACAATTATATCGGTTTATATATTTTTTTATTTATTAAACAAATTCAAATTGAAATAAATAAGTATACAATGAAAATTTTTCACAGAAAACAGTTCTTACCGTCGTGTTAACTCCAAAAAATTGGCGTCATTATGTATAAACATGACTTTTATGACTTTGTATATTGATATAGCTTACCGTAATTCATACGGCCATATATCATTATTATTACGGTTTCATAGTAGCTTCCGTGCGTGTACACCCGCTTTAACTTAATGCCCTGCGAGTACTCCATACACGACATTATAAATCGATTAGGCCCTATCTCGCACACGCTAAATTGCAGGAGCTACGCTCCCCACCCCCACTTTAAAGTTTGTTTCCAAAAAGTTATTTAAAAACAAGAAATATCGAATGAAATACGTTGTAATTGATTACTCCTTGGAGGGGTTGCACATCCGCCGGATTCGCGTGGGAGTTTACGGTGACATGTAGAAAATTGTTATTATGATATAAAGGGTACGGTATATGACTCGGGGCGCTGATTTGCATAAAATGTTTTCGGAGGGCTTGAGTGCCTTTAAGTATAGTTAATCCTCTCGAAAAAGGTTAATTGCATAGCCAAATGAATGGGTATTGTTAGTATTATTTGATACCTACATTGTTTTAGTTTCTATTTTTATTTTTAATGTACATCCGTTTAGAAAAACGGAAATTATACTTGTAAATTAATATTACCTATTTAATAATTCGTTGTAGGTTTGTAGTCTACCCCTAATGGGTATATTGCAACAGTTGATCAAAGAGATAGACTTATTTTATTTAGTTATTATCAATTTTTTATAAGTAAATCGGAATTTAAATTATCTAATTTAATATGAAATAGAATTAGGGTATTTAACTTTTCCTTTTATACTTGTTATAAATAATTTTGATATTTTAGCGACTTCAAATCCATTACTTTAATCTAATCAAATAATTATTATATTTAATTTAGACTCAGCTTACTGCCCAATCAAATCTATTTCCTTAATTTCTAAGGAATTACCTTTTTTATATATAGTTATAACATGGGTAAAGTTTATTAATAAAAAGGAAAAAGTTGGTTGAAACCTAATATATAACCGCTATGTCACTTTTAAAGTCTAATTATTCTTTGTCTTGTTTATGAAAGTTTATATTGAGAGTGTAAGAAAATGAGCATCATTAAATATCTGGACAGATTACTTGGAAATATATATATATATATATATATATATATGTATATATATATATATATATATATATTATATATATATATATATATATATATATATATATATGTATATATATATATATATATATATATACGTACATAATTTGCTCAATTGAATTATTATTGGTAAATAATGGTAATGGACAAAGTCTTGACATGAACGTGATATGAGCTAGTAGCCAAGGTTTTAATTTAAGTTTTGCAATAAACCAATGGAAACGTCTCTATAGTCCACGTAAATGATAAAAAATTTATTCAATTAACATCCTAATTAACATTTGAAAACAAGAATTAACATCTTGAAAAAAATTTTAGCAACTGAAAAAGTTGGATGAATTTAATTTAAAATTACCGCCTTCCGTTTAGTTAAAGCGATTATTAAAAAGAAGGTTTCTTTGTTTTATATCAGAAGAATCTGTTTTCAATTCATTCGCTCGTATTGCTATTATAAACTAGCTTAAGACCCAGAGTAATTATTTATAACCCATATGTGACTAATGAGAGAAAGCTAAGTACAATATGCTGCTTGGATTTGTTCAAAAGATGTCTCTTCAATACCAAAAAATGAGACGCTAAAGTTATTTTCCTTTTCTGCTGTTTATAGATTTTCTCTTCAATGTATCTTATTTTCAAATGAGATACTTATTCTCTTTAATATGTATATATTTTTATTGTTAAATGGAAAATTTTTAATTCTCAGTTCTTCAAGAAAAGTTTTTTTTCCAAACCTAATAAATTGCTGCGTTTGTAAACTCAAAACTATTTCAAATCTATTTATATCGGAACCTCGACCGTCCCAGTTATATACTCATTTATCAAAATATCATAAATAATATGATAATAAAATAATTTATACGCATAGGCTTACATGTACAATAAAATTTAAATAAAATTCATGCGGTTATATTTATTTAATTGTACGTAAAAAATAACTAAATATAAAAATAAATTGTTTAAAAAATATTTGTATTCGTTTTTTAAATCGTCAAATGAACATTAGTTATAAACATATTAGGCAAACTTATCTGTTGCATAATCAATCACTTCAATAGCCCACCTGAAGTTGTTGTAATACAACGAAATCTAGGTCGTGATAAAGAATTTAAAGAAAGTAGAAACAGTACTACATCATGTAGTTTTATTTAATTGTCAATAACTTTTCATTATGACTACAAGTTCCTGAATAGAAAAACGAGTTCATGAAGAAAAAGGCGATTATAATCAGCAATGTCTTTTTTTTCTCTTCTCTTTCTCAGGGTACGCTATTTTAACGTTAACGTAAGGTAAGCATCCTACAGCACGCGCATGATATGCCGCGTGCGTACAAATTCTTCAGGATAGCTAAATTTTAATAAAAAAATTTAATAAAATTTTAATTTGATTTCAAAATTGATCGTATGCAATTTGACCAGCACAAGGAGATTTCTAGATTCATTTTCATAATAAAAGACAATATGCAATTGACAATAATTAAAAAACATTGAATCAAATAAGATATTCTGTCATTAGATTTAAAACAAACAAAAATATTACGTTTGCGAGAGTCCTCTTATTATTATTTATAGGGGTGAGTTACGACTTGATCACAGACGGATGGACCAACAAATCTCTAACCTTGTATGAGAAAATATGTCGTACAATTTTAATAATAATAATATCATTTATTTGTGGATATAAAATAAATTTAAAGTAATAGACATCTACAAAAATTTTCTTAGGACTAATGACATAATTAGAGTTAATAATTAAATTACACGCCTTAACCTTAATTTTTTAAATATTTTATCCGCAAAAAGGTTACCAGTTCGGCTTGTGCAGTTATGCTATAAGCAAAACCGACACGGTCGGTTTACAGCTAGCACTTGTTAATATACATACATATACAAATATATACACATACATAGATATATACGCATATGAAATACATATATACATATACACACATACACGTATAAAGTTTATACGCATATACACATACATACATAATTATTTTTAATACAGGTATTATATATACACATTATTACCCATAGAGGAAGCATAGTACAAAGAAAAGAAGATACTAATAATAAACAATTTAAATCAAATGATTATGAAGAGCCGATATTTCCGGTTTATTCCGTTTGCATTTACTGAGTCAAAAGCCACTTACGGATTGAACTTTTAAAAGTAGTCATGGGTATTCAATTTTCATACTTTTGATAGTAAAAAGGGGCAACCCTGAAATATAGATATACTATATTTATCTGTTCATCTGCGTCATCATGTTATCTGCTATTAAAAAGGTGGTTTGTTGAGCGGGGACAATAAGGGGAACCAAAAGTTGCTCTCCGACAATTCACGCCTCGGGGTCTGATGAAAGGCCTCCAGGCGGAAGCTTTCAATACTGAGCGACTTCCCGTAGCATCAGTGTACTGTTATGCGTATAGACGACTTTTGCAGGATATACAATGATATATTTTTATCCACGTTTCAAAATTTTGAAAGTTTAATATATTTAATGGCTCTATTTTGTGTAAACTCTTTTAAGGACATTAATTAAACGGTAAGCGTTTGGAATATTTCATAAGGCATTACTGGAAGAAAATCAGGATTCACTAAAACAAGATAATGTTGGGAGTACATGAGGATGGTGGTTCTAGTTTTTTAACAAAAGAAACCAATAAATTGGTGTTTTGCTTTTGTCGTAAATTGTGTACCGTAATATATGAATAATTGTTTATTTCCAGAAATCGCAGATGAGAACTGCAACCGTGCTAGAAAAGC
Organism: Druceiella hillmani; assembly: GCA_039881145.1. Lineage (NCBI taxonomy): Eukaryota > Metazoa > Arthropoda > Insecta > Lepidoptera > Hepialidae > Druceiella > Druceiella hillmani. The sequence goes on along the minus strand of JAYKKI010000095.1, from coordinate 1,525,595 downwards.
ACAATAATGCCGATAACTTCCTTCATAAGAAAATCAAAACATACACATATATTTCAAATAAAATTAATTATGTATTTGTATATGATAACTGATTTAATATATATAGAAAATACTGCATTAGACGATCTTCAAATAGGAAGTCATATCTTATTTTTATAACATACCACTGCGAAATTTCGCGAAAGTCAAGTATTGCCAAGTGAACAAAACGATGAAAGCTAACAGTATTTCTAACAGATCGGATACTAATAAACATGCGAATAACCTCAAAAGGAGAGGATTGTTTCAAAAACTTTCACACAACACACAATCCAATAAAAATATTCGCGAATTGAAGAATGTTCAACGGCACAAGGCGCCGCCAGCAGAAACGACCGTACCATCATATGTAATGAACAACGGGCAAGTGGGCTAAGAATAAGTTTGTAACAATGAAAATCTTGGCAAAGTTGAATTTGGCAGATGGCCGTATTGCTAAAGTGTTCCTTCTGCAAGATGTAAGCGAGATAACATACTCTATTTGACTATGAATACTCTGCGCCATGTTTATGTTATTGTGCTAGCTCGTAGCTTCTTGGTTTTGGAATAGCGGGGGTTGGCTTGAGAATGAGTACAAAGTACAGCAAAGAAATATTATAGAAGGTTCACTTACACAAAAAAATATTTCCGAACTAAAGCAGGGAATTTCGACGAATGATATAAATTCCAGAATAAATATAAATTCATTAAAACTTTCTCACAAACTGATTGAACCTATAAAATATAAGCCAACTGATAAGGTGATCAAACCTATAAAATATGAGGCTAAGGTAAACCAATAATTATGGTTAACAGCTTTATAATCATAAATTAACGCAGAGGGGTATGAAAAGGAAGTATTATAGTAACGTTCCAAATTATGAAAAAGTTGTGTTATTTTTCCACATCCGCGAATTTTTGAATTATTCGCTTATTGAAATACTAGCTGTTACTTCCGATTTCGTTCACGTAAAAATTGCATTTTAATCGAATTAAAGTGTATGTTTATAAGTAATTTATGATTTCATAAAGAAGCTGTGTATCTAGGAAAATAGTGCAAATACTATATAGTGAAGCGATACGAAAAGTATTATTCGTTATGGAATTGTTTATTTTACCGGAAGGGAAATTATATAAATATCTGTTTATTTATTAATGAGCTAGTAATTAAAAAAAAACAAATAATAAACTTCTCTCACAATTTTAATATAATTAAAATTTAACCGAAACATCTGTTTCAAACCTCCATATTACTATATTTGACTTTACATTCAGAATATGTTAAAGCTACGTCATAGTCCAAAGTTTTATGCGATGTTTTTTCCAAAGCAATGCAGAGACAATGTTATATAATAAAAATTGTAAATGGTTAAGACATCATCGGTCTAACTGATTATTTGTTTATCATAGAGATAGAGATATTAGATAATTGTTTCTTATATAAAAAAAAATTCAATTTTTTTTCATCATAGTGCTTGGGTAATAAAAAGTTATTTTAGTATTTCAAACAAACAATTTGATCATAATAGAAGTTATTACTAGCTTTCCAAATAATTGAGAAAACCCAATTTACTTTAATTTTTTTATTTTTGATGTAGTTAGACATTGTTTAACAAACCAAAAAAAATTATTGAAAGGGCACTCCAAAGAGGAAGGAGATCCTTTGTCCAACTTCTATCTTCATCATTGGATGATAACTCCATCATCACTATCATATGTTATTATCGGAAGCAGGTATGTTTCAAGTATCCAGCTTATCGATATGTGGAAGAAATATCGATTATCAAATTACTAGCAGACGGGCAGATAACAAAGGATATTAAATGAAACGTGATTCAGATCAAAAAAGTAATTTCATCGTAATTAAAATGTAATTGGGTATGCATATGTTTATATCTACAATTGACACCTAAAAACTATACGTTGTGTTTACATAAGAAGTATTCAACAAATTTACACATATTATTAACATTTAGATGGTATTCATAAAAATATAATTTTTTTTACTGGAAAGAGTGTTACAATATGCTGTTAAGTATATCAAGTACCGATAATGTAGAAAATTATAAAAGTGTTTTTCCACGTAACGTACCATGCATTTTGTGGTTAAAGCAAAATAAAAAATTTTGTCTACATTGGTTCATCGGTTTGAATGTTAAATCTTCGAACGTACAAAATACGCCACTCCACACTTCATAGTTTTTAGCTTTATTAATGTACTGAAGTATGCCACTAAAAAGTAAATGTGAAAAGAGAAGAGGGATAAAACATACAAAAAATTAGAAGTCTTTAAATTTAGCTAGTAACCCAAAAATTATTTGAACAAATTAGTATGAAATTATTCGCATCAGAAGGAAAGTAGTACGCGCCTTTTTTGATGTAAAAATGTCTTTAAAATCAATACTGAGGGTGGGGAGGTGATCGCGTCCAAATAAACGACAATTTTTGTCGAAGTAATTTCAAATTTCTAAAGCTCGGCTAAAATAGACTTAGTGTCGCTATTCTGATCTCATTTTAATGAAAGAGGATGAACAGTTCAATTACAATGATGAATAAAAGCATTAAAGCCTCAGAAGTTTTTACGATGTTAATGACATTGATTGCAGGCGGACGTTGCGTACTGAGCACCCTCAATGTAAACCCATTTTCAGTTGAAAGATTTACAAGAGGTATTTACATTATTTCAAAACCATATATATATATATATATATATATATATATATATATATATATATATGTATGTATCTTTATTCTTATGTCGGTACCTTCTTTTGAATAAACGTAAGTTGTAAATTAATTAAATTTTTCAAAACAATTTATTTCATTACATTATTGAGGTTTTTTCAAAAATAACAGCAGTAACGTTTAACACTGTAATCCTTTTTTTCTGAACACCCCCGCTGTCTAGACTGGGTGCAATTAATAACTCGTAATTTTAGATAATTATAATATTTCCTTTATTCTTCTCGTCGCTCGACATGAAATTCCATTTGATTTTCTGAAATTTAATAACACGTGAATTGGCACCTAAATACCGTTTCGATATCGTAGACATGCTATCTAAAAGGATAGGCATTTGGACATTTCTCTTATTTGTAGAAAAGTTTTGTTCGCTGTCAGTGTACGGCGCTTATAAAAACATGTCCTTATTGTGGTTTAGTTGTATATTTATTATTTGAATTTGTTTTCTGTCACGTATTACATTGTGACTGACAATGAAGAAATAAAAATAAATATAGTATATTGTTAAATGACATTGACACTGACTTTGTTATTGATATTACAACCACATTGACATTGCTCAAATATCTGCTAAGGACTTTATTTTATATTGAAAAGATTGATTTCTTAAGTTAATATGGTTTCTATGATTATATTCTAGTCATAGTTAATATGATTTCTTAAGTATGCGTGTGAGCTATAAATACATCTTCAGAGACGTAAAATACATCTCTGAAAATCTCACACGCATATTTCAGGGATGTAAAATTATTTCAAATACGGAAAATACATTACTAAGTATAAAAGTACGCTTTAGGTTAAATAATATTTTTATCAAGGTGACTAAACATTTGCCGATTATTAGGAAACGATTAAAGATGGACCAATACAGTATACGAAATTCTAGGAGAATTGCATCGGAAATATATGAAAAGTATTGTTAACGAGAATCAAGTAGATTTCTTAATTCTGTTTCTCATAAAATATCAATTTTGAATTATTCCAATCAATTAACAATTCAGTTACATTAGATTACAGTGGTCTTCCCGTTATACCACTTATAAGCCAGTAATCGATGGGCGCGTGAAAGCAGGAACGTCTAACTACTGTAACTATAAAGATGTGTCAATTTTGTCTATTCACGTCAAATTTACGGCACTGATCGGTAAGCGTTTACGTGATTAAAATGAAGACAAGGAAAAATATCAGCTGCGACCTACAGTATATGCTATTTTTTCTTTATTTTTTGCTCCTAATTGCATGCGAATTTTCTTTCTTTTTGTTATATTGTGGGAAAAAGTAAGTATTATCTGCCTTTTTGACAAAATCGTGTCAACTTTTATTGAGGTGTTTGCCTTTTGATTTGTTGTAATATAGTGAAAAATATCTAACTAAATGCTTTAAATTTACGAATAATAACAAGGTGTTGTTTTCCGAACCCCCAAAATTAAATATTATATTTTATAAACATTACTTAAACTAATTCAATAGGAAGGTAAATGAGAAAGATATAAGTAATGGTACTGACTTCTTTTTCAGCAGCTATCTATTTATCTCTTTAATCTAAATCCCAATTTGAAATTGGAAATCTGGGAAATTTATATTTGCTCTTTCTTGAAATATTTATTAAATTGATTGCACGATTATCGTGCCTCATTAAAAAAAAATCTACAATAAAATAAAAAGCGAAAATAATAATAAAGATAAGTAAATTATATTATCTATGATAGTATTTGATAGGAGCCTTTAAACATTCTCCCGACTCTCCACACTAGCGTATTAGCCTGTCCGCAGCTGTTTTTGTGTGTTACACACACACACAAAAATTACTGTCGGCAGTGAGCAGAATTGAAAAAAGGTACTCAGTATGGATTTTAAAAACGAAATAAAATCTTAAATGAAATTTTATCCTGCGTTTTTCAAGTTTAGTACAATATATGATACTGCTTTAATACTTATCAAAAAAAATTCATTTTGTTTTATCACATTTCTGACATTCTGCCGATTAATTATTTGTAATCCAAAAAGGACATGTTTCATTTTTTCTGGCGTATTTATGTGAAAATCTGCCTGCTAAAATGCATTTTCTATTTGTAATCATCGTTCACTGTAGAATAATTTAAAATATTGAACAAGTCATTAATTAGTTCAATAAATTTAGGGGGTCGAAACTTTCTTCAGGATATTTCCTGTTCCGACAAAAGTACTGATAGCTACTATGATTGTTCGGCTCAAAACTTGTGTAACGTACTGTCAACGCATCTTTTCAAAATTGTTGGTCTGATATGTGGTTCAGTTAATCTAAAATCCATTTTGTAATTTTGATTCTTTTTCAGTATCGTACATATTTTCAATAACATCTCAAGTTATTTGTTTCGAACCATCAGTGTCGTGAAAAATAAAATTATAGGCAATTAAATTGTTTCGTACTGACTTTATAAGAGGTGGTATATCGAATATATAGTAAATATTTCGACCATTAACTACAAAGAGCGGCTGGTTTGTAGAAATAGATTTATTTTTGGCCATATTTATAAAATTTTAACCCTGGTCGGAAGTAAATTCAAGCACATTAAAGCTAATTTCAAGCATTGTTGTTACGTATGTGGGTTATATGTGTATGTGGATTATACGAGTATTTACCAACTTTGTGCCAAGATTTGCATAATCTCATTTTGGCTCCAAAAACAATATACCAATGGCTGTTTCCAATTCGAAAACATGCCCCGTGCCATTACCACAAAAGCTTGAATTGCTTTTTTTAGTTTATTTCTCGTTGATTTCATGGAACCGACATATATAACGCGATTTTTTTTAGATTTAGTTTAATTTGGGTTGGGTTGGGCTGGGTTCGGTTCATTTAGATTTGGTTGAGTTGGGTTAGATTGGGTTGGATCAGTTTTTGTTTGGTTACGTTTACGTTGGGTTATGTTGGGATAAGTTTCTTTTTGTTGGGTTGGGTTTGTTTGAGTTTGGTTGGTTTGGGTTGGGTGTAAAGGAAACTACGTGATGTAGTATTATTTCCACTTTCTTGATGTTCTTTACCGCAACCCAGGTTTTGTTGTGTTAGAACATCTTTAGGTGGGTTATTAGCAAAGATTTAAGGTTGTATTACAACATCTTTGGGTGGGTTATCTTTGCTAATAACCCACCTAAAGATGTTGTAATACAACGAAACCTAGGTTGTGGTAAAGAACTTAAAGAAAGTAGAAATACTACATCACGTAGTTTCATTTAATTATTTGTAATCAGTTTATTACCAAAATCTATATGCCCTTTAACCTCAGTACTCTTCGTTATAACCATGTTTTCTATAATAAATATATACATCCCCAAATGTCATCGTTGCGGAATAGAATCGCTGGAATTTTTTTGAAAACCTGCTGGCAATAAGAGTTATGTAAACAACAATAATTTAGTGGACACGGGAACATTAGAATAAAGATGGGATGTTGATTCATTAAAAGAGCAAACAGGAAACGTGAATTAAATAAACTCAGTTGTGGTTTAATTGCGAGCAATGCACAAAGCTTCATTAGTCCCTATGGATCGGAGCGGGGAACTTTGTTGAATGTTTACGTCCATAAATAAGTAAACTAGCATTGTCGTGTAGTGTGGTCGTGGCCAGGTAATATGTACCTTGAATTAACGACTTATTTTGCATAATTTACAAAAATATCATTAACTTTTTCACAATGCTTGCTATATCATTTGTAAATTACAGACTCAAATTAAATTGTTCTGGACGTACAGAGTTTTCAAATTCAAGTTTTTATTAAATCGAAGGAATTATTCTGGTGAAGTAAAATTTGTCGCAATAAGCACAATTTATATCAAAATAAGTAACATTGAGATTTTGAAAAAAATATGTACACTAATTTTTAATGTGCAAGATAATGCCCTAAATGGGATATAAATTAAAATGGGATTTCAAAAAGTATAGGGGCGGAAAATATAAAATTGTAGCAAATAGTAATTTAATGAACATATATATTGCTGGGGTCGACCATTGAAAGTAGGCATTATAAACGTAACAGTAATATGAAAATGTACGTGTAAGCGTTAATATTAAATATTATGTTATTTATGAATTGATTTATGAAAAGAATGGTCATATTGAATAGGTGACCACCATAAAATGTTTACTGTCAGTGCATGTTTATCGGAACTTAGCTAAAAGGTTTTAAGTAGTCATTGTCTAGTGGTGAAATATCTAATCAAGTACAGTAAAACTTACAGAAAAATACAAAGTCAGTGAAGACTTTCGGTGCCACGATGAAATTTTTTCAAAAACTATCCCCGTTCTTAATCGCCGATGATTATGTAAACATGAAATTCTGGAGATACTCTTTTTCTAAGGTATAGACGACCACCAAGGAAGGATTTCTTAATTAATCATCTTCAAGAAAGTAAAAACAGGAGGGTTCAAATTTTAACAAAAATGTATATCACGGAGATTGTAAATACTAAAATTATTTAAATTCGTTTAATAGAACAAATAAATATATTTAAGTGTTTATAAAATTTTCGGGAGAAAAATGGAGGATTTTTTTCACTACTTTTTAGATATATCATTACGCAGTCCAAGTCATTTTGCGCAGAGCCTCATTATAAGTCGCGGATATCCAGTAAGAAAGAGTTTCGTTAAATTTTAAGGGAAACGGTAAAAATAGAGCCCTAGATAATGATATTGTGAAGCGCTCAAAAATACACTAATCTCAACCCGCGGTCTTAGAAATGTAAATTTTATGAGATTGAAGACCCTTGGAAATTTCGTGAAGTACACTCATAAATATATGTGAATCTCCAGAAAGTTTCTATATGTAGGCTTTATGCATATTTTTTCATGTTTCTGTGAAAACTTTATTAAAACATAATAAAAACTTAAGTATATAGCTTTGAACAAAGGCGCTAGATGGCGTTGTATGAGAATTTTTATGTGCTTTTGATCGTACAAGGAAATATATCTTTTCGGAATGGACTATGCGTGTGAGTGCGTGCGGGTGTATGTGTGTGTATACATATGCATATATACACATACACATATAAATTGAACTTCTTCCAACTTAAGCGCCTGATGAAGAAGCAAAAGGAAATTTTTATTCGTAATTCGTTTCTCAAAAACAGTTTCATAGATTTCGATAAATACCACAGATAAGGGGTTTTTGTATTAGAAAATCGATCTCTCAGGGTCCTATTTTCAAGAAAATTAATTTTAAGGTTTTCCTCCATTCACAAATTAATCATAACGTCGTGTACTTTATATCAGGAAATGAGCCTGACAGGTGCGTTTTATTGTTTATCAATTAACTATTCATCAACTAATAGCTTTCACCTATTCTGTCAAGTAACCCTTCGCTATTCGCAAATTTACTGCTCGTGGTTTTGAATATTCGCCCTTTGTGTATTTATAAATTATCGATATTTTGTAAAAGTCGACTAAGATGACACTAATACAAACACACACACGCAAAGAAACACACAATAGCAGGCCCACGCAAGCATGCACATTAACGAACTTGTTCCCATAGGCACATGTAATATTTTGGAGGAAAGACATAAAAGAAAGGATAGGTATCGATGAGCTAATTAGAATAGTGCAGTGACATTTTATTTCCCGTTCGAAAAGAGTGCATGATTTCGAATGTACTTTACAGTTACAGACATCGTCTCTATTAAAACTACATTTAATTTGTGCTTTACTTTAAGCGAAACTACGGTTAATTACTGAAATTGATTGAATTTAAAACGAAACTGAATATTTATTTCGTCTCCATCATTATTGTTATCGGTAAATTTACAGGTATCGATTTCACATTGCAGTACTCTTTAAAATACCTTTATCGATATATATCAGCAGCTTGGCAAGCGTAGAGTACACTCTTAATGTAAAACAAATTAACTTAATGGAAGTCTGGGACACCTAAGAGTTGCACTCTGCTTGCGGCCGCGCTCGGGTCGTATTGAAAAGAAAATGCCAAGAAAAGTAAACGAGTCTTGAATTGAGTTTATTCTTAATGATGCGACGCAATATTTTTTACCGGAAATGGCAGAATTGTACTTAACAAGCTGTTGAGAATGTTGTGCATAATATACACAATGTATTTTATTAAGAAATACATGTATTACAATATTTATATAAAAAAGGATCCTCATTATAAAGACGCGTATTTGCTTACTTACTTTTAACGTTAAACCATTAAAGAGTGATCCTAAAAATATGGCTTTCTGGTCCGCTTTGGGAGTCCAAATATTTTTAATGAAATTATGATAAGTAACATTAATCACAAAAATATTTTCCAAATATTTTAATTACTTAATTTAAAATAAGTGACATTAGTCACAAAAATATTTTAAGATAAGCATAAGAACCATTTTGGAAATTATGAAGAGCCTCAATAGAAATGGGCCTATGAAACCTTAGTACCACTTCTTATTCAGTGCCTATACGTAGCAAGGTTGGTTAATAGAATTTGATTTATGAAAATTTTGGATAATTTGAATATTGCAGTATTATTATGTGCAATGATAGTACGTAATCATCGTTTTTTATTTATTACGGTATTACTCTTCAAAAGGAATCTTAATTTTTTTATTTTTTATTTATGATCTTTTCCTGACATTTTGATTTATGTTTAATGTTTCTTTTTTATTTTTTTTTGTTTTTTCTCCTGTACAGATATATTATTGGTATATATTCTTTAGATACAATTATTGGTAAACAATTTTGGACCAGTAGTGTCTCTTAATACGTATATATATACACACGCACATACTGTTACGTATGGGACAATAGACGGAGGCGTATATAATATTTCAAATTATTCAAATATAAATGTAGATGATAATAAATATTAAAAAAAATTAGGAAAAAGGCATCATTTTCAGAGGATGATTTTCTCTATTTACCAATATTAAAAATTAATAAGTTGTAAAATTACCCCAGTTATACTCTTAATTAATTCTGTGGTCAAAACTCGAGACTGACCCCCTAGTCCATAACGTAACGTAAAATCTCAAGATAAGAAAATAGTTAAATTTTAAGATATTTTATTAAATGTCAATAAAAAAATAAATGTTATAACAAATGACAATTAAATATACTGGTGGTTAGTTTAATAACTGTGCTTAGCTTATAAGACAATTGTGCCATTTTGAATATCGCACACGAATAATTTTCATTAAAATGTTCATACATGTTATATAGTAAATAGACACTATGTATATCCAAATTATTTATTCAAATTTTCACTTTAAACCGCTAATTTTTATTAAATTTACTTCATTTTTGGGTCATAATTTTTTCTATGTTTTCAAGGAATACAATGAATTATATAGAACACAAAGACAATATTTCACACAACAAATCATATCTTACATTATTGTTTTTGGTAGCGAGAATACTGACTTATTTTTAATAAGAAACTTTGAAATAATGATAATTTTTTAAATCATCTACAAAAAAGATAAGCGTAAGTACATACGCATGTGAACGAGAAGAGAATATTCATTACATTAACATCGAATAATCAACCACTTATTTCCACTGTGTCAGAAGAAGAGAATATTCATTACATTAACATCGAATAATCAACCACTTATTTCCACTGTGTCATAAGAAGAGAATATTCATTACATTAACATCGAATAATCAACCACTTATTTCCACTGTGTCATAAAAAACATTAATTAAAATATTTTAAAATTACAACAAGTTTACAAAATAAATTATCTGTGGACGATTTAATCGTAAAATGACTATTTGTCCTGGCCAGAGATGTACGTAATTCATCCATTTGCTCTGTAAAATACAGTAATGAATTTAATTATCCTCCCATCCTTTGGTGTCAGAATTCTCGTCGCAATAAAGGCTGACAGCAGGGACACCTGCAGATACGTATTCAGTTAAGTATACATAAACTAAGGTAATTTCGAAAATCTCTAAACATCTGGCAATCTTTCCATTATTATTTTAATATGATTAATGTACCCAACTTGCAAACATATACAAAGGGGTTGCAATAATGTTTATAGTAAAAGAGAGTTTACGGTAAAAGTAGCATCAAATAATTTATCGAAAATAGTAGCATCAAATAATTTATCGAAAATAGTAGCATCAAATAATTTATCGAAAAATAGTAATCGTCAGCTGTTGTAAATTGTTTTATCGAAAAATAGTAATCGTCAGCTGTTGCTGTTTACGGTAAAAGTAGCATCAAATAATTTATCGAAAAATAGTAATCGTCAGCTGTTGCAAATATAGTTGCTCATAAGTGATATTTTTGTTGAAACGATATATTTGTATTTAACGTAATTAGTCATATTCCTCCAAACTGTAGGAACAAAATATAATGTACACATAAAACGTATCATTAGAAGTAGCCTTGATTTTAAAGTTTAAAGTAAACATTTGAATAAATAATTTGTATATTTATGTATTGTGTGCGGTAAAATGAAAACTAATTACGTTTTTATAATATTAATGAGCTAATGAATGGTTGGCAATTCATCAAGAATAAACTATACATAACTAAATAAAGACGGAGATAAGAAACACTATGCATAACTACAGAAAGACGTAGATAAATTGAAAAGCTTTAATTTATGAAAATCCGAAGTTGGTATTGAGATAAAAATTTAGTTATATTTTAAATATCGTCTTCTGAATTAACGGGATTTTTTAGAATTTAACTGTTTAAGAAATACTCTAGTATGATTGAGAGAGTCTTCTTCAGAATCTACCCCCGTAGAGATCATGGTTATTTTAGGCATATCAACTGTACTACTTTTTGTAGAATTTGACTCGCAATACTTCATATTTTGGCTGTAAAAAAAATCCGAACAATTTAAAAGATTAGTTATGTGCACTTCTATACGTGCTTTAGAAGTTATCTTTTTCTGGCATAATAAAAGAAGAATGGAAAGCCAGTAGAAAAATAAAACTTATATGTGAAATTAAATTTTAAATTCATTTTCAAATTATATTTAATTACTTTCATATATGATTTTTGTTACATGGACCACTTTTCAATTTCAATTAATATAAAAAAGAGAATAATAAAGTTAAAAAGCGATAATTTGGAAGCCATGTGGCAAATGATTGACTTATAACGGAAAGCCAACAGAAATAAAATGGTGGACGTCAATGACATGTCGTTGTATTAAAGACGAGGATTAAATTGCTAATTAAACGAAGCTTAATTAATAATGCAAATAAATACATACGGAATTCCAAACGATCCTGTAGATGATTGGCTTGTAATAGAAAGCCAGCAGAAAAATAAACTGCGACGTTCACCTTATGAACGAAACACGCATTTTTGCTCTTACTGTTTCACGACCGCGATAGAAAGTATTCCACGTCTTTCTCCATGTCGTATATATATATATATATATATATATATATATATATATATATACACATATATATATATATATATATATATATATATATATATATATGTATACGTGTGTTTGTGTGTAATGTATACCCTTTCACACAAAAACCACTGCACTGATTTGAATCAAATTTACACCATGACATGGAGAAAGACATGGAATACTTTCTATCGCGGTCGTGAAACAGTAAGAGCAAAAATGCGTGTTTCATTCAAAAGGTGAATATAAATACGTCGCAGTTTATTTTTCTGCTGGTTTTCTATTACAAGCCAATCATCTACAGGATCGTTTGGAATTCCGTATGTATTTATTTGCATTATTAATTAAGCTTCGTTTAATTAGCAATTTAATCCTCGCCATTAATATAACGACATGTCATTGACGTCCACCATTTTATTTCTGAGAGCAAAAGCAATATATATATATATATATATATATATACATATATATATATATATATATATATATATATATATATATATATATATATATATATATATTGCTTTTGCCCTCCGTTTCACCGACGTCGTATTTTACCTAGATAAACAGTCACCTCCTAACCATAGATTAACTGCACGCAAAAAAAAAACCGTCGATCCGTTGGTCCTTTGCTGCATGAAAGAGGATAAGCCAACACACTTTCGCGTATAAAATATTAGTAGAGATTATCTTTATTTTTAATGAAAAAACATAAAGGACAGGGATATTTTTTTAATAAATGCATGTCCGTGTTATATTATATATCCATTATACTGATTAACTCATCATATTTTCGTGATTAAAATTCCACTTTCGTGTTTTTACAAGTCATTAAACGAACATGTATATATTAAACGAACATATTCCCACGCGCCCATATAATATTTTGGAGGAAAGATATGAAGGAAGAAATAGATATTGATGAGCAAATTAAGAAAAGTATGAAGAGACAGCAAGATTTCCATTATATGTTACAGATCTCTACTAAAACTATATTTAGTTTCCATTTTACTCAAAAAGAAACTACGGTCAATGACCGACACTTATTGAGCTTTAAAACAAAATTGTTTATTTATTTTGTCTCCAGAGTTTTCGTTTTCAATAAATGTGAAAGTATCGATTTCACATTACAGTTCCCTTTAAAATACATTTTTGATACGTATCAGCTTCTTCACAAGTCTAAAGCGCACAGCAGTATGTCGAAGTACTCTTAATGTAAAACAAATTAGCCTAACGGGAGTCCGAGACATCTAGACGTTGCACTCAACTCACTGCTGTGCTCATGTCGTATGGAAAATAAAAATAAAAGAGTCTTGAATTGAGTTCATTCTTAATGACGCGGCGCAATATTTCTTATCGGATACCGCAGAGTTGCACTTAACAGAATGTTGAGTATGTTGTGCAAAATTTACACAAGATACTTTTTAACAAATAATATATTTTATAATACTTATATTAAAAAATGTCCAATATTTTCAATTAAAAATAAATTTAGAGGATTTATTTTGGGCTGGCTCAGAAAACCACTATGTTTAGGATAATTTTTTAATTGTTTACCGTTACAAATAAGTTAAAAATACCGTTAGATTCACTGTGATAATTTATACATTATTATAAGACATTTATCATAAAAATATTTTAAGATGAGCATTGGAACCATTTTAGAGATATAAAGGGCTATATTACGTTAATACTAAGCTCTTAGTCTGTGCCTGTGTAATAAATTTTGAAGATATTAATATATAATAAATATACTATGTATAAAAGAATGTGTGTGAGTCTGTATATTGTCGTTAATTTTATCACGTACCTAACTGGATTTGTATAACAATAACTCACATACAGTTGAAAGGAAAGGATAAATAAGGCACTGTGATTGGATTATTTTGACAGTTGATAACATCGACAAATGACATAGGGGTCCGTTATCCGTTTGCATTTGAATTCTTCCAGTATCGTTTGTTGACAATTGGCTTGAGTTTGGTGGCAATTTTTATTGACAATTGGTGTTCGGTCCATGTGAATTGATTTCATTCAATTCAATTCTTTCCGTATATTTCGATTCTTTCCGTATATTTCGAATATAGTGTACCTAATTATGAAAAACATTAACTATAATATAGATGTGCGACAGGTACAACTGCATATGTATCCTTGCTATCACCTCGTAAACAAACAAGACTTGGATTATGCGAATGATTCAGGTTTGTAAAATATAAAATATATACAGAGATACTTTATTTACATGATTAGCTCTTTGCTTTCGCAAGTTTATTGTTCCGTAATATATTATTATTTTAAATAAGAATTACTTAATATCAAATAGCTGTCCAATGCTAATACATTGCGTTTGTTATTGCGAAATATATTCGTCATCTTTTATATTTTTACTACTTCTGATATTGGAAAGATGTAATATTTTGTATCTAAATTATTGTAAAATTATATTATTAAATACAGTACACAATAAAAATTCATTATAATACAGAAAAAGATAATAAATCAAAAAGAAAAATACCGTTTTTGAACAAGAGGATGATTACGTACTATTGTTGCATGTAAAACTGTTACAATTTGAACTTTGGGTATAAATACGGTTTAGTACCAGACAATTTTTGACAATGTTTTTGATGCCATATGAAAAAAATATACATTAAAAATGACATATCTGAAAAAAAATTCTGCAGCTAACGACTAAAGTATTTACCATCCAAAATTAATTAGAAAAATTTTGTAGCTGATAATTTTGTTCGCGATGGAATAAATTTTAACCTTTTTTCCAGTTATTTCACTTATTCTTCTGTCACTACCCACTTATTACACAATTATAAGCATAATTTCCTTTGAATCATTATGAGTCATTTCAAATCATCTGAAATTTCTGTGAATTTTCAGTGTGATTTTAATATAAATATATAAGAGGCAATGTCCCGATTGATCGACCTACCCACGTCCAGCCCAAACCGCTAATAATGAAACGTTAAGGAAAACGACTGAAATTTGGAGCAGGTGTTGGTTTTATCTTGGAAGAATCATTTAACAAGGGATTTCTCGAAATTAATCCCCTACAGGAGTGAAAAAAGGTGGTAAAGTTTGTATGGGAAAAATATTTCTATCGTAAATTTCTACGTGAAACTTGATATTAACGCTCTTCAATACAAATAATGAAATACGTATTTTACTATTTTCCCAGATTTAAGGGTGGGTAAATTTGTATGGGAAAAATATTTTTATAATAATTTTTACTTAATAATTTTTTTGTATTGAAAAACATTAATAATTTTTACGTATTAATGTTTGTCAATACAAACAGTAAAATATTATTTAGATATTTTCCGAGATTCAACCCCTAAGGGGGTGAAAAGTGGCTGAGTTTGCATGTAAAAAAAATTATGTTATAAACTTTCAAACTTGGAATTAATGCTTATCAATATAAATAATGAAACACATATTCAGCATTTTCCAAGATTCAATTCTTAAAGAGGTGAAAAAGGTCGCAAAATTTGTATGAAAAAATATTTTTATGGTAGCTTTTATTTAAAACTAGGTATTAATGTTCTCCAACATATTTCAAATTTTTTCAAGATTCACCCACTTAGGGGGTGAAAAGGGGTAGCCAAATTAGTATGGAAAAAATAATGCAAAAGTAACTTTTACTTAAAACATGATATAAATTCTCTTCAGTACAAATAATGAAACACGTATTTAAGCATTTTTCGGGACTCAATGCATAAGGGTGTAAAAATGATGGCTATATTAGTATTGGAAAAATATTTTTATTGTAAATTTTTGTGTGAAACTTGGCATTAATGCACCATGACACAAATAAAGAAACAACTTTTTAAGCATTTACAGAGATTCAATCCCTAAGGGGGTGAAAATATTTGGTGTGGGAAAAATATTTCTATTGTAAATTTTACGTGAAACGAAGTATTAATGCTCTTTAATGATAAAACAAATAATGAAAAACGAATTCCGAGATTTAATCACTAAGGAGGCGAGGTGAGATTGGTAAATTTATAGGAATAAAAATATTTTTATGGTAATTTGTAATAGTTCGAGCGAGATCGCATTTGTTTCAGAACTTTTCCTAATCCGAAACTGTAACCAAGCGTTAATTTTGTATGTGGCCAGAACGCTGAAAGTTAAACATTAAACTGAAGTTGAAAAAAGAATCATCTAGATGAGCGAAGCCACGGGCAAAAAATTTGTGAGCTATTAATCATATTATTCACCACTATTAAAACTATATTTAAAGGGGAATAAAATTTTTTTTAAAGTGCTTTTAAAGGACACTTTGAATTGAAACATACGTTGATGCACTTTAATTAAAGACCATTTATTTTATCTAAGAGTCAATCTCACTGTGTAATTGCAGACAAATTATTTCAATTATTAACCTTGAATTATCTTTATAGATAAATTGCTCACAATCTTTCAATAAAAGAAGGTTATTGAATTAAATAAAAGATTTGTTCCTTGGTTAGGTCTTTAAGTTGGCTTTAGTTATATATATATATATATATATATATATAAATATATATATATACTCTGTTTTGCTTGTAGCTTCGCACCAACTCACAGGCTAAATTAAACGTATCAGACGTTCAAGGAACAAAAGCAAATATTTGATTTCAAAAAAAAATATGTTTTTTCCTAGAGCCAAATCAAAAGTTTTTTCCTACATGTTAATTCTTAAGTAAAGTCATCTAATGTCTTTGTTCGAAACGATACACTGACAATAGACTATTCAAGCGTGTTTTTGTGGGAAGTTACAAATATTTCATTATCTTTTAATAAAGTTTACATTGAAACTGGAAAAGAATACGTAAAAAAAACAGACATACGTAAACTTTACCAAGCTTCAACTTATTTATGTGGTATTTCACGAAATTACCAAGGATAAATACCCTTGAGAATATCCTTAAATCTCATAGAGTTTACGTCATAAGATCGAGAGTTGAGGCTAGTGTGTTTTTGCATACTCCGCAAAATAGAGTCCACGATATTAACACGTGCTTATTTCGAAGGCTTATTATAGCATCAAGGACTATGCCGAAGATAAAGATATATGGAGGTCATTATAGTGTAAAATGCATGCTTACCCTCATTTGTAGACATACATATAGACAATAAGGATATTTATTTATAAAAAATTAGAAGATAAATGGTAATATGTCAAGAGATTTTAATAGTCCTGCTTGAAAGAAAATATAATAAATAAATAAATGAGGATCATCATAGACCCTATATTTTCCGTTTCCAATGTCACAAAATTCTTTCTTACTGTATCCAGTAACTCTGTGATTTAAAGTGGGGTTCTGCACAAAATGATTTAATTTCAGACTTTTAGTATTGGGCTGTGTGTTTATGCGTCTAAAAAATAATAAAGCAATATAAAAAATTTCATAAAACACTCAAATATGATCTTCAGAATTTCACATTTTGCGAACCAGTGAGGATCTCAAACCGGGATGGTTTTTGAAAAATTGACTTCAAAATTCTTCACCGTTGTATTTTTTTGTGACTTTCACTGGATTTGCTTAGACATTTTACTAGACGGTGACTACTTAACACGATTTAGCTAAGTTCTTTCTAGCAAACGTTTATTGGTGATACATATTTAACTATGGTCATTTGATCAATATAATCATTAATTTCAAAAATCAATTCAGAACTTATCTGTACCCATATAATGTTAACAAGTCGACATCAGACATTTCAATATCACATTATTGCGATTAATCATAATAGCTGCTTTCAGTAGTTAAATCCGGCAATATCAAATTATTATTTGTTTTATTTTTTCCTGTTCACCATTTTCCACTAAAATATTTTCCGAACCCTATTTTTATTTACATACTTTTTAGAGTATCATCGTTAATCTAATAAAATAACTTAATAAATATTTTTTTTCAAAATCTTAATGTTACTCATTTTTATATACATTGTGATTATTCAGATAAATTTGACTTAATTAAAACAATTCCTTTGATTTAATAAAAACTTGAATTATAAATCTCTGTACTCCCCCATATCTACTTAATTTGAGTCTTAAATTTGCAACTGTTATAGCAAGCATTGTGAAAGGAGTAAATAATCTTTCTGAAGATCACGAAAATAGAACCTACTCGTCAACAAGAAATACTTTTTCTTGTCTACCCATATACTTTTTTATCTTTATTTACCTGATCACGGCTATTACACGGGAATGCACAGTTAATTTACTTATGTGGTCTATTTATGGACACAAATATTCAGTAAATTTCCCCACTACGATCCACATGGACCAACGAAGCTTGATGCAGTGCCAGCAATGAAACTACGACTGTTATTATTTAATTCACTGTATTAGTTAATCAGCATTTCAGCGTTTCTTAATTTCAGTTTTCGTGTTCCATTAACATTATTATTGTTCCCATAACTCTTATTACCAGCACATTTGAAAAAAAATGTCAGCTATTTGGTTCAATAACAATGACACTTGTGTGAGGATATAGTTATTTTATTGTAGAAAATATAGCTTGACCGAAGAGATCTGAGGTTACACTGATCTCTTTGGCTTTAGTGATAAACTCATTGCAACTATGAACTTTTCAATGAATAGTTTCTGTAGCTAGGTTTGTAGAAATAAAGATAATTTATAATTGCAAAAACATAACAATTTCTCTCCATATTTACTGGAATATTAGGATCACTGTCGAATATTAAGATCACTGTAAGGAGACTATTTTCCAAAAATATCAAACTTTTTCGGTTCACTCTCGTCCGAATAGTCATGAACAAAATGAAGTAAGTACCAAGTACCTTAGTAAAGCTAGTGACGAATTACATTATTTAATACAGTTAAGGCTTTTATGGTATATAGACTTTCCAATTAAATTTGAATCCATTTTAATTGATGAATTAATTTAAACTTACTTTGATTAAAGTCACCGATGACCATCATCGGTTGTTAAACGACGATAGTTGGAGTGTTTTTTAGTGTTGACGAAAGGAAAAACAATCATCGATGATTACGTTTAAGTTATCATAACATTCATAATTCAATATTAATTAATTGGTTGTGGAATAAATTATACTGATATTATGTCATTTGTACAAAAGATAAATATTGTCTTTTCATGTAAACCAAAAAGCATAAAAATATGCAAAAGTATTTATAACGCGAATACCACTAACATATAATGTGATCACAATATTGACTAATTGGAATAATTTGCAATTGGTTTTTTATAAGACAAAAAGTTAATATATTAACTCGATTCTTATTAATTCTATTTAGTTCATATATTTCCGATACAACTCTCCAGGGATTTTATATGCTATATTGGATAATCTTTAATTGTTTTCTTATAATCGTCAAATCATTAGTCACTTAGATAAAAATATTATTAAGATTAAGGCCTACTTTTATGCTTAGATGACTAAGCATATTTTCATTATTTGTGGTATTTTACGTCTCTGAAATAAGCCTATCGGTACTATATTAACTATAACATAAGAAATAAATTTCTTCAGTATTGAATAAAGTCCTAAGCGAATCGTGAAATGTAATACAGATAAAATCATATAAGCTTTTATGTGGTTGTAATATCAATAATAAAGTTTCTTTCAAAGTCACTTGATAATATATTTATTTTTATTCCTTCATTGTCAGTCACAATGTAATACGTGACAGAAAACCAAATCAAATAAAATATATAACTAAACCACAATAAGGCCATATTTTTATAAGCATCGTACACTGACAGCGAAGAAAACTTTTCTATAAATAAAAAAAATGGCCAAATGCCTGTGGTTTTAGATAGCGCGTCAACAATGTAGAAACGGTATTTAGCTGACAATTCATTTCTTAATGAATTAAAGAAACTCAAACAATACTACATTTCGAACAATGTGAAGAGTTAAAGAAATATTATAACCACCAAAAATTTCAAATCATTGATTATGGCACTCAATCTAAATAGATGGGGTTGTTCATAAAAAAAAATTAAATTGCGAAGTTAGACATGGCTGCAATTTTTTTCCTGAAAACAAAACAAACTTCATTTATTTCCAATATACTTTATATTGGAAATAAATGAAGTTTGTTTTGAATAATTTTATTCTGTTTCAACTTTCATTTATTCAACGAAGTTTACTGATATGAGAGTTTGAATACACGTGGCTTTGAATGAATTTAAAAATACCTCTTTTTAATATTCAATTCACAAAGTTTAACTGCTATTAATGTTGGTAGTAGCTCAAACTCCTGAACCTGTAATCTTTTAATTCATAATTGTAATCTAACAGTTGATCCTTTTTCTTTAAAATGAGACTACTATAACAATGCTAAGTGTACTTTAGATGGATCGAAAGTATTTAGTAATGTATACACAGTTTGTGAGAAAGTTTTAACGAATTTAGTTTAATTGTTAAATTTCTGTCACAAGTTTTAAATGTAAATTTCAAGTTATTAAAATTTGTATTAATATTGACCTTCTAATTCATCCATATCTCTTATTTTACGTTATTTGTTACTAAATATAGATTTATGTAAGTGAACCTCCTATAATATTTCTTCACTGTACGATGTACTTATTTTCAAGCCAATCCCGGCTATCCAAAAACTAAGAAGCTACGAGGGAGAGCAATAACATAAATATAGCGCCGCGTATTCATAGTCAAATAGAGTATGTTATCTCGCTTACAACTTACAGACGGCACACTTCAGCAATACGGCTATCTGCCAAATTCAACTTTGCCAAAATGTTCATTGTTACAAACTTATTCTTAGCCCACTTGCTCGTTGTTCATTACATATGATGGTACGGTCGTTGCTGCCGGCGGCGCCTCGCGTCGTTGAATATTTTTCAATGCGAAAATATTTTTATCGGATTGTCTGTTGTATTAAAGTTTCGAAACAGTCCTTTTGAGGTTACTCGCATGTTTATTAGTATCCGATGTGTCAGAAATATTGTTGGCTTCTATCGTTTTATTTGCTTGGCAAACCGCAAAGTTTCACAATGCTATGTTACAGAAATAAAGGTTTTGCGATTTCCTATTCGGAGACGGTCTAATGCAATATTTTCGAGGCATACATTTAATCAGTCATCATATAAAATACATCATTAATTGAATTTGGAATAGGTGGAATATATTTTGATTCGTTCACCAAGGAATTTATTAGCATTTGCAGTCTGAACTTAAGAATTAAAACTATTTTTTTTGTGCCTTCGTAAGACAAATTTAGTAGCATGATTGTTTTATATGACTATATAACTTTACCTAGTCAAAAAAGCTATGTACTTTCATTCCAAACATAACGTAATAAAAATTTAATTAACGGTATCAAATACAAGAAAATATGAATGTCTTACAACTTTTAAAATGGAATACTTGTTAGTAATTTTTTTCGAACAATAACTCATTTCTTTTCACAGCGCGGTTGCGATTGCTATCTGTGATTTTTGAAAGTTGTATAAAATTATTCATGTATAATAGAATGCCGTTTATGACAGAAGTAAAATAAGCTTCATTGGCTTCTTTTTCAAGAAGATTAGAAACGCTCTTCTCATGTCCACTTGACGTTACCTTGTTTTAGTAAATCTTGATTTTCTTCCGGTAATGCCTTATGAAAGATTCTAAACGCTTACCGTTTAAATTATGTCGTTAAAAGAGCAATGAAGTTTTTAAAGGAAGGTAATTTTTAAAATACTGAAATATGGATAAAAATGTATCTTGCACAATTTATTGGTTTTCACATAACATTTAAGTGAGTATTTGGTCTATACCCCATAAGATTTGTAAACTGATCCAACGAGAAATCACCCAGTGTTGAAAGCTTCCGCCTGGGGGCCTTTCATCAAACCCCACGACGTGAATTGTCGGAGAGCAACGTTTCGTATCCCTTATCTTCCCAAATTCTCAAACTTCCTTTTCCACAGAAGATAACAAGATGGAATAGATAAATATATAATGGGGGTATACATTTATTTTAGGGTTCCCCTTTTTTTCCTTCGAAGTATAAAAATTGGGTTAAACGTTTTCTATTACAGGGTAAGAGGTTTGTTCGCCCATCCATCTGTTTGTGATCGAGTTGTAACTCACCCCTGTAAAGAATCTAAAGAAAAACGTAGTAAGATTTTGGCAAATATTTTATTTTTTTTAAATATTGTGACAGAGTATTCCATTTTATTCAATATTTTTTTACCATTGATTGCATATTTTCGATAATGAAAAAATTTTATAAATTTCTTTCAAGCAAGTCGAAATAGCACAGTAAAAACTCTTTTTAATTTATTATGAAAATTTAAGTACTCCGAAGAATTTGTAATTTGTATTTGTGTAGTTTTAACTCTAGTGATGTTAGAGTATCCCATAGAGTATCCCGTATTTATTCAATGTTTTTTTTATTATTGATTGCATATCTTAGATTATGGAAAATTTCTAAAAATCTCTTTCAAGCGAGTCGAAATCACAAGTGAAAAATTTTATTTCATTTTATTATCAGAATTTAAGTAATCAGAATTTGATTTAAGTAATCGTTAGAATCTGTACGCCGCCCGGTGTGCGCTTCTGCGGGACGCTTAACCCTTTGGTTGACGTTGAAATAGAGAGAGAGAAGAATAACGTTGAAATAGAGAGAGAGAAATAATAGTTGACGTTGAAATAGAGAGAGAGAAATATCGAGAGAGAGAAGAGAAACGAATTTATATTACTAACGAAATTATACTAGTTTTATGCTGTATTTAGGAACTTGTGAAAGTCGGTTTGCAACATCAATTTGGCAACAACAATATAAGCGCATATCGTGTAGAAATACATATTGTTTTTAATCAACGATATTTTACGTGATAAAAATTATACTAGTTTTATGCTGTATTTTCGAAATTATACTAGTTTTATGCTGTATTTAGGAACTTGTGCAAGTCAGTTTGCCACGTCAATTTGGCAATAACAATATAAGCGCATATCGTGCAGAAATACATATTATTTTTAATTTACGATATTTTAGGTGATAAAAAGTTATTAATTATTTAGGAAATAAGTTCGCCTTATATGTTATACAATTAGAGAAATATAAGAGTATGCAAATTAATATAGATATATGATTATTTTACGGTGTACATAGGCCTATGTGTATAAGTTTTTTTAATATTAAATATTCTATGGTAGTTTACTAGACGACAATACATTTCGGAAGGTGGAGATTAACAGATTAAGATATAACGGTTAAATAGTTATAACCTTACAAGCATGCGATATTATTAGGTTTGAAAAATAAAACTTTTTACAGCAACTGGGAATTTAATTTTTTTTTCTTTTATATATATATATATATATATATATATATATATATACATATATTAATATCAATATTCTATCATAAAAATGAGCGATTCAAAAAAATAGCTAATAATTTTTTTTTCGTAGGATATAGGTCTGGTCGTGGAATCTGCTGAGTTAACGTCACGAAATTGAAGTCATTATATTGAAATATTACCTTTATGACCTTATATATTGATAAAGCTTACCATAATTCATGTGGCCATATATCATTATTATTATGGTTTCATAGTAGCTTCCGTGCATGTACACTCGCTTTAAGTTAATGCCCTGCAAGTACTCCATACACGACATTATAAATCGATTAGGCCCTATCTCGCACACGCTAAATTGCAGGAGCTACGCTCCCCACCCCCACTTTAAAGTTTGTTTCCAAAAAGTTATTTAAAAACAAGAAATATCGAATGACATACGTTGTAATTGATTACGCCTGGGGGAAGGGGGATTGCACATCCGCCGGATTCGCGTGGGAGTTTATGGCGACATGTAGAAAATTGTTACCGTAACATAAAGGGTGCGGGATGTGATTTGGGGTACTGATTTGCATAAAATGTTTTCGAAGGGCTTGAGTGTCTTTAAGTAGAGTTAATCCTCTCGAAAATAGTTAAATGTATAGTTAAATGAATGTGTATTGATAATATTGTAATGATACTTATATTACTCGAGTTTGATATTGATTTCAAATGTACATGTGTTTAGGAGAATGGTTATAATACTCTTAAATTAATATTATTTTTAAACTATTGAGTTTCGTCTTGACTAATTTATCATAATTTGGTTGTCTTTGTTAATATATAATAACAATTAATCAAAGAGATCATATATTGAATATATTTGTCGTTAATTTTGAAGAAATTCATTATTCACAATTAAATGAAACTACGTGATGTAGTATTATTTCTACTTTCTTTAATTTCTTTACCACGACCTAGGTTTCGTTGTATTACAACATCTTCAGGTGGGATATTAGCAAAGATCTTTGTTAATAGGCCACCTGAAGATGTTGTAATACAACGAAACCTAGGTAATGGTAAAGAAATTAAAGAAAGTAGAAAGAATACTACAACACGTAGTTTCATTTAATTGTGAGCAAAGAGATCATCTTAGTTATTATTTAGTTGTTAAAGATTTTACATAACACGTAAGACGAAAATTTGAATTAGCCAATTTCATATGAAGAGGCAGGGCTTGACTGCTTAATACTTTTTAAAATTTTTTTAATAAAATTTTATTAAATTATAGATTAATTAAAAACCATCTATGATCAATTATAAAAATGTATTATAAATAAGCGAGTTGTGAGCTTCTAATTTAATCGTGGATATATCTCCTTTATCAGTCGGTTTTGCAGAATACCCTGAACATTAATATAAATTACATCACAATTCAGTAAAGTCGTCCTTGTTCAAATGTAAAGTTTGAATCTTCACAGCTTGGTAAAATTTTAAGATATCTCGAAAAAAAATTTACTCCACATCTACATGTACTTTAAAATTATTATATTATAAAATATAATAATAGCCAAATACTCTAAGAAATCTTAGTGAAAAGGGCCGTAAATCTAAATATATGAATTGTACTATAGATATGAAAATGTATAAAAGGTTAAATGGAATTCGCCATAATTCAAATTTTTAGATGAAGTTACGATAGGTAAGGGTATAACTAAATTTAATATCGAGTATATTTTAATTGATAAAATAATAGGTAACTCTTTAATGTAATCTGAAACTATAAATGCTTTATTTTAATATAATTAATTGCAAATATATGTTCATTGATTTCGGAAAAAACCTTTTTTTTCCGACATTCTGTGATAACGTCCTTCTTCATTATATCAATACTCATTAACAACTTGCTGTATATTCATCTGTATATTTGACACAGCCTTTTGAAATATAAAACATGTAACTTGATCAGTTAAAAAAGAGACGAAATTAAGCATTGCAGTAGAATTTGACGTCTCAAAACAATATATATACATATATATATATATATATATATATATATATATTTATGCATTTATTAATATCAATACATAAGTATAAAAAGAAGCGACCAAGGTTCATGCAACTTCTTCAGTTGCGACAATTTTTTTCAGATGCTGAAGTAGGTGAATTTCCTAGCGAGCTGTAAGCTGTTAAATTACTCGTTTGCACAAACTTTAGTCTTTTTCATCGGTTCATTATGAACCCATGTCACACCCTTGTCCATTAGATCATATGAAGTTCAGGTAAATTTTTTTTCCATCATCTTTCTTCGTCAATACTAATGCAATTGAGCGAATTATGAAAATTATAATCAAAAATATGTTTCACGGCAGCCCGTTAAGTTATTTAATAGGATTTATTAGCCAAGAGTAACGATGCTAAGTATCGGTCCTGTTAACTTATTCACCGTGAATTTTTTATACTTTCAATATTTATTTTCCTAAACATAAAAACATAAATTAGACTTAAATGTGACATGGCAGTTATCAATAGAGTTTCTTGATTCTTCTATTGATCCAACTTGATTCTTTTTATTAATAAAACTTTACCTATGTTAAAAATATACAAAGTAATTGCTTAAACATTAAGAAAATAGATGCGATTAAGCAGTAAGTTGGGTATAAATAAAATATAACTATTATTCAGTTAGAATAAAACTACTAAAATCGCAAAAAATCTCAATTATTTAATTACAATTTACGGTCAATATTTCAAAATTATTGATATCAGGTATAGGAGTGCAAATAGTTTTAGAAATATTATTTATAGTTTTTCTTACCTTCTTCTAAATTTTCCTAAAATAAGAATAATTAAATTATAATAAAGCAATGGATTTTATAGCATTTCAAAAACGTGAAATTATTGCAATATTTTAATTGCAGTATTTACTGAACATTTAAAAATTATTTCTAGAAATTATATAAATATAGCAAAATTTAATTATAAAATAGTTCAGAAATAAAGGAGAGGATGAGTTGGTAATTATGTTAAATTTTTTCACTTTATAATTTTAATAAATTTTATTTGAAATCAGTCAAGAGGAAATTCGATACTTTAAAAATAATATTAATTTAGGAGTATTATACCCATTCTCCCAAACACATGTACATTTAAAATCAATATAAAAACTAGAATAATGTAAGTAACATTACAATACTATCAATACGCATTCATTTAACTCTACATTTAACCATTTCTGAGCGGATTAACTCTACTTAAAGACACTCAAGCCCTTCGAAAACATATTATGCAAATTAGTACCCCAAATCACATCTCAGACCCTTTATGTTACGATAACAGTTTTCTACATGTCGCGCGTAACAGTAAACGCCCACGCAAATCCGGCGGATGTGCAATCCCCCTTCCCCCAGGCGTAATCAATTACAGTGTATGTCATTCGATATTTCTTGTTTTTAAATAACTTTCTGGCAACAAATTTTAAAGTGGGGGTGGAGCGTAGCTCCTGCAATTTAGCGTGTGCGACATAGGGCCAAATCGATTTATAATGTCGTGTATGGAGTACTCGCAGAGCATTAAGTTAAAGTGGGTGTACATGCACGGAAGCTACCATAAAACCGTAATGTTAATGATATATAGCTATATGAATTATGGTAAGCTATGTCAATATATGAGGTCATAAAGGTAATATTTCTATATAACGACCTCAATTTCGTGACGTTAACTCAGTAGACTCCGCGCCCAGACTTAAATTACACTAAAAAATTTCTTATTTCTTATTTTCTCAACACAAACAATTTATGCACAAAATTTATACCTTTTGTACATCCATTAATTATGCATAATTTATTTTAGTTTGAATTTCTTTAAAAAACAAACAAAAATTCTTTAATTAATACATTTTAATGCATTTGATGTTAATTTTGCTCAAATTAATTATTCACAATTTAGTGAAACTACATGACTTTGTTTAAATTCTTTACTACAACCTATGTTTCGTTATATTACAGCATCTTTAGATAGCTTACCTGAAGATGTTGTAATACAGCAAAATTTAGTGATGTGAGTTTCAATGATTTCTTGCGACATAAATTGAAATAAAAAAGACAATATTTACGGTATTGTTTGTTTTATTTCTACATGTAATAAATGATTAAATAAGCTATGATACATATGTTTTCATGACAAAAATAACTTATAGAATTATTGTTACAATGTTGGAAACATCCCTTGTCGCTTGTGGGTGACACTGGGTATTATAGTAATTCTATTGTTCTGAATTCATTCTAGGTAATAACAAAACTGTTGTTTACATTTTGATGTTATGACTATGTGATGTTGGTGTTTTAGATTTGTTTTCGTATTACAGGTTGACGTTAGATGAGATTGCCGAGGCATTGCAGGCCGGGGAGGACGCAGTTTATGTTATTTTATTTCTTCCTCATAATGGTGACGTGACGGATAAATATAGTGGAGATGAAACGAAGCTAACATTCTTCATCTTCCGAGTTGCAAGATTCGATCTCAAGTAGAGCTCCATAATATAACTTCCACGTCTGGAGTAAATGGAGAAAATGACTTGCAAGAAGAAGTAGAAAAAATCGTCGTACCTACACCGAAGAAACAAAAGAAGAAAGACAATAGCATAAAACAATAGTACATCACTACCAGCAATACATTTACTTCTTGCGGTAAAGGAGACCGTGATGAAGAAGTTTTTTCTAACTCTCAGGAAGAAATGTCTGCCGTGGAATGTTTCGAATTGCTCTATAGTAAAGACATAGTAAAATTCATATCAAACAAGAGCAATTTGTACGCTTTGTAGAGAAGTAACACTCTAAATGTAACCTGTGATGAAATTAGGGTGCATATTGCTCTATTGATTCTTACAGGATATTTGACACCCAAGTACATGAGAATGTTTTGGGAAATAAAAAATGACACATATAATGACCTAATAGCATCTAGCATAAGACGTAAGAGATTTTTCATTATTCAATAGTATTTCCATCTTCCCGACAGTACATCCTTGCCGCCTAATAACAAATTTGCCAAGGTTCGAGTATATTTCTCAAAACTGAATATAAATTTAAACAATAAGGTTCGGTTACAAGCTCTGGTCAGCAACTACCCATCATGGATATTTAGTAAATTGTGAGCCTTACCAGGACCTATCCGGTCTAGGACTCAAGATACAGTCAGACCGAGGCCTAGGAGCTGCTGTTATTTTAGAGCTCCATTCAAGATTACCGCAAGGACTAGGACCGTACAATTTATTTGTTTTTTTTCACTAGTTTACCATTGCTAAAGTATTTGCGAGAACAGAATGTTGGGGGTATATGTACTCTTCGGGAAAACCGTCAGCAGAACTGCAGTTTGACAAACTCAAAGGACATGGAAAAAGAGCCAAGAGGTAAGCCATCTTATAAAGCTTCTGAAGAAATTATTGCAGCTTATTGGCCTGAAAATAGTATCGTTACCATTGCATTTAACTGTCATGGATTGGATCCTATCACAAAAGTGGATCGAACTGGATGTGCCAGTAAGAAAAGGGCAACAATTCAAGTAGACTTCCCAGCATTTATCAAGATGTACAATAACTGCATGGGCGATGTGGACCGTTTTTATGAAAATGTTCACTCCATCAGGGTAGCTCATTGCGGCAAAAAGTGGGGATTTCCTCTGGTGTGGGTTTGGATTAGATGCAGCTTACCAAAATACATAGCTGAAAAAAGTCAGAAAACAACTGAAGCTACTGCGATTTCCATCAACCATCTACCTGCAAAAATATGGCAAGCCTTCGACCTGAAAATCTGATTGTGGCGTACCTCTGGAGATAAGAGTACCTACCAAGATGAGGAGTGCAAGAAGCGCTGACGATCACTCTCAAATCGACTGCTCTCAACGAAGATGTGGATATTGTCACCAACGTATCAGAAAAATGTGTGCCAAGTGCAATATTGGTTTGCATCCATAGTATTGGTACAGCTTTCACAATAAACAAGTCTTCTATTTTTTATTACAAATAAATATTATTATGAAAACTGACGTATTATACCTACAATAAGAATTAAATTATGATGTATCCCATTCAGAATCTTAAATGTACCATGGTCAGTGTCACCTATAGGTTACACCCCCATAAAAAATAGAAATAGTTTAATGAAGCTTTTAAAGAAAAAGGCAACCCTTAGAATATTGAAATATGGATAAAAATATATCATTGTGTATCTTGCACATGTTACTGATTTTCACATAACATTTAAGTGAGTATTTGGTCTATACCCCATAAGATTTATATACTGATTCTATGAGAAATCACGCAGTGTTGAAAGCTTCCGCCTAGGGGCCCTTCATCAGACCCCAAGACGTGAATTGTCGGAGGGCAACGTTTCGTATCCCTTATCGTCCCAAATTCTCAAACTCCCTTTTCCACAGCAGATAACAAGATGAAATAGATAAACATATAAATGGGGTATAGATTTATTTCAGGGTTTTCCTTTCTTACCGTCGAAGTATAAAAATTGTGTCAAACGTTTTCTCTGTAAGAGGTTTGTTCGCCCATCCATCTGTTTGTGATCGAGTTGTAACTCACCCCTGTAAAGAATCTAAAGAAAAACGTAGTAAGATTTTAGCAAACAATTTATTTTTTTTTATATATTGTGATGACAGAGTATTCCATTTTATTCAATGTTTTTTTTACTATTGATTGCATATTTTTGATAATGAAAAATTTCTAGAAATCTCTTTCAAGCAAGTCGAAATCGCACAGTAAAAACTCTATTTAATTTATTATCAGAATTTAAGTACTCTGAAGAATTTGTACGCCACCCTCTGTGTTGATATTGGAATAGTACATCTCGAGAGAGAGAGAAAAGAGATGAAAAGTTGTTATTGATTATAAGAGTTTTATGTTGTATTTAGGAACTCGTACAAATCTTTTTACTACATCAAGTTGGCAACAGCAATATAAGCGGATATCATATATAAGTATATATTATTTTCAATTTATGATATTTTAGGCGATAAAAAAAGATTAATCATGTAGGAAATAAGTTCGTCTAATATGTTAATAACTAATGTTTGTTGGGCGATTTAAAAAATACAATTATTTATTCAAATAATTTATATTTATATTTAGTTAATTATTTTGCTTACAATTAGAAAAATATAAATGTATGCAAATTAGTATAGATATATGATTATTTTACGGTGAACATAAACTTATGTGTATAAATTCTTTTAATATTAAATATTCTATGGTAGTTTAGTAGAAGGCAATAAATTTCGGAAGGCGGAGATTAAGATATATTTTGGCCCTAAATAATCATAACTTTGCAAGCATGCGAGATTATTAGATTTGAAAAAATGAGACTGCAATAACTGAGAAATTATTTATTTTTTTTATTAAAATTTTTATCGAAGTAGTTTTGGGACATCAAATTCTATTACCGTGCTAAATTTCTTCTCTTTTTTGACTTTTCCTGTTACATGTTTTATATTTCGAAGGGCTGTGCCAGATATACAGATGAATATACAGCGAGTTGTTGACGAGTACATTGATATAATGAACGTCACACGTTTTCGCAGAATATTGGGAAAAAAGTTTTTTTCCGAAATCTATAAATATATATTTGCAAATAATAATATTGGAATAAAGCATTTAATAGTTCAGATTATATTTAATGATTATTTATTATTTTATCAAGATACATTGATTAAAATATATTCAATATTAAATTTATCCTATTTTAATTTTATTTCAAAATTTTAGTTACGGCGGACATAATTTATCCTTCCTTGTGCAATTCATGTTTTTAGATGTAAATCTAAAAATATGAATGGACCTTTTCACTAAAATTTTCTTAGGGTATTTGGCTTTTTTTCTATTTTACAATATCGTAATTTTAAAGTACAAACAGACGAGGAGTAAATTTCTTTTCGAGAAATCTTATAATTTGACAAGCTGTGAAGACTCAAACTTTACATTTAAACAAGGAACAGAGTACTGAATTGTGATGTCGTTTATATTAAAGTTTGATGTATTCTTTAAAACTGAATGATACATAAGATATCTCCACCATTGAATTAGAAGCTCATAACTTGCTTATTTAAAATACATTTTTATAATTTGTCGCAGATGGTTTTTAATTAATCTGTATTTTTATAATATTTCACTCAAAAGAATTTAAAAAAGTAGGAAGCAGTCAACTGCCCTGCTTCTTCATAGGAAATTGAGAAATTAAAATTTTTATTTTAAGTGTTATGTAAAATCTATAACAACTAAATAAAAACTTGGGCAATCTCTTTCACTAAGTATTATTGTACATTAATGAAGACTTAAACAACTTACGATAAATTACTTAAGAGAAAACTTAATACTTTGACAATAATGTTAATTTAGGAGTATTGTACCCATTGTCCAAATATGTGTACATGTAAAATCAATATAAAACTTGAACAATGTAAGTATAATACAATACTATCAATACAAAATCATTTAACTATACATTTAACCGTTTTCGAGCGGATTAACTATACTTAAAAGCATTCAAGCCCTTTGGAAACATTTTATGCAAATCAGTACCCCAAATCATATCCCGGACCTTTTATTTTATGATAACAATTTTCTACACGCGAATCCGGCGAATGTGCAACCCTCCCCAAGGAGTAATCAATTACAACGTATTTCATTCGATATTTCTTATTTTTAAATAACTTTTTGGAAACAAACTTTAAAGTGGGAGTGGGGAGCGTAGCTCCTGCAATTTAGCGTGTGCGAGATAGGGCCTAATCGATTTATAATGTCGTGTATGGAGTACTCGCAGGGCATTAAGTTAAAGCGGGTGTACACGCACGGAAGCTACTATGAAACCGTAATAATAATGATATATGGCCATATGAATTACGGTAAGCTATATCAATATACAAGGTCATAAAAGTAATATTTCTATATAACGACCTCAGTATCGTGACGTTTACTCAGTAGATTCCGCGCCCAGACCTATTTTCTACGAAAAAAATGCTTGTTTCTTATTTGTTGGATACAAGCTATTTATGTACAAAATTTATGTTTGTTCCACATCCATTAATTATGCATAATTTATTTATTTATTTTAGTTTGAATTTCTTTAAGAAACAAGGAAAAATAAATTAATGTATTTGTTTACTAGCCGGAGAATAATTTTGGTTCTTTTTATTATACTAATTATTGTTTTAAGTACAGCGTGGTACGAAAGTTGTTTATTATTATTCAATATTTCATTTACATGAGTTACGACTGTAAAAGCAAAGTTTTTTTTTAATTTTCTTGGTATACAAAGGGTTTGTAAACGAATGGATTCCTCGTGTAAACTCAAGACAGAAATGATAATATTTGCTTCCTTGTACCTGGCGTCCGTGGTATTATTTCGTTACTAACCGTGGCAAATATCTATTTAACGTAGAAAAGTTTTTTGGAAAAATAACTTCGAATAAACAAATATTCTACGATAGGCAGCAACACAAACGTTCAAATCGAAGTCGATTCCGATACTGTTTCATTTCCGAATCTGGGTATGTTATTCTGTCAAATAAATATCATTCAATGTCTTATCAATTATAATTCATGAGACATGGAAGGAAGTTTTTTGACAGAGTAAAATGACAAAAAAAATTTCTCCGCCACTGCAATAACATCCTCAAATTAAATATTTTCATTGCGGGTCATGTAGCACAAATATGTGAAAATTAAACTATAAATAGTAATGATTTCATAGAATTTCACAATTAAATGAAACTACGTGATGTAATATTATTTCTACTTTCTGTAAGTTCCTTACCATGACCTAGGTTTCGTTGTATTACAACATTTTCAGGTGGGCTATTAGCAAATATTGCTAATAGCCCACCTTTGCTAATAGCCAGAAGATGTAATAGAACGAAACCTAGGTCGTGGTAAAGAACTTAAAGAAAGTAGAAATAATGAATTTCTACAAAATTAATGCCAAATACATTCAATATTTAAAATAAAGTTTATGGAAACGTATGGGAAAATAATTTATATATCAATGAATAGCACTGATTTCACTATTGTTTATTTCGTTGGTGTAATGTCAGTTTAACAGCACGTCAAATACCTTGGCGTTGAAATAAATAGGTATTTTTTTAAATTACAAACTTTGCAACTTTACTATGCGTTTTATTAAAAAATTACAAGTGTACAGGATGATACGTAGAAACCTTATTTTAGATCATTTTTGTAATGCAAGTTTTATAACAATTATTTGTCAAAAAAAATTATAGTTTACCATAAAATGGCAACAAACGCAAATTTATCCAATTTTATCACCCAGAAAAAAATTAAAAATGCAGGTCTTCATAAAAATCCTATTTGGCTTGATAATTTTTGGTCATTGTTCTTTTTACATCTAGTTTTACTAGAGTATACATAATTTTCATTTATAGTTCAACTGTTTCATTTTTACATCTTAACTATTCAATCTTCAAGATTTTGACGGAGTTACGTACACATATAGCCTGCGATATGAAGATAGACACAGTATACATTTCATCCCGAATTACACATTGTTATGGAATTGAAAAATCATCCATACTATCGTAGTATTGTGACATAAATAATAAATTTTTTTATATATTTTATTCATGTTCTTCAATGCGTGCAATTCATACGTATGGAATAGTAATTCCTAACAGCCTGCTAGAACACTAACCGCGCTCGAAGAACGGACAAGACTGGAACCAGGGTTACATATGTATATATATATATTTATATATATATATATATATATATATATATATATATATATAATAAGGGAATCTCCCTTCTTTGCTAACATGAAAAAAAAATATTTCTAAGTATTTCAGAAAGGAAAGAATAAAGAACTATGACATTTTTGTGACTTAAACATATCTTCATTGAAGGTAAAATATATTTTTAGAACCATAGAAAAGACGTAAGAAATCAAACCCACTCAATCGGTGATGGGTGTAAGATCTATAGCCTGGAAAAATTATGTGACATGAAAAGATGAATAGTATTTTAATGGATAATACAACAATAATATATAATACAATACAACATACATTTTTATGGATATATTAAAACAATTAAGCGACTATTAAGCAGATAATTTTTTTTAAACCATTACGGTTAATAAAACGATTACGGTTTTTTTCTTGAAAGTCTTAATAATATTTTACCATTTTTCAGTGGACCAGAATAGTAACAAATTTATATAATATGTTTAACAATATGTCCGCAGATCATAAAACCAGTCCATTTATTTTATTTCAGAAATATTATCAAGATTTCCAGCACCAGCCCACTTCATCAAGTTTCACTGCAACTTGCTGCATCTTTTCTATTAATAAATAGGAAGTTGTGTTTTTTCATCCTCAGTAATGGTATATTAAAACGTACAAATTTCCACGGTTTTTTGTTGATTTCCTTCTTAGATACTGTGAAATATTTGCTATTTTTACATGACGTTAGGGTGGAAAACCTATTAAAATGTCATATAGCTTATGTTTGAAATCTGGCATTATAATAAAGAAAATATATGAAACGGTACATTGAAATCAAATCCCTAACGGAGTTATATAAACACTTGTCATCCCAGCGATTCACAGAGATGAAACAATACATTGCAGCACGCATGACACCCGGAACAGAGCGTACAAACAAGTATTTGTCATTTTTTTCCAGATCAAAGGTGCGGACATAAATTATTAAATACAGAACAACAGAGTGTTTTATTTATTTTCCCTTTGACTCGCAACTCGTTGCTTTGTGCAGGCCGACATGCGACGGCCGTAAGAAAAGAAATTGTATCTCTCAAGCGTATATTGCTTTGGCATGCGAAGATCTTTTGAAATACTGTCTTGACCTCCGCGAGTGACATATTTGCTCGACATTTTATTTATTCCGCCGATAGGAAAAGGAATTTAGACATTTGGGGAATAAGGGTAATTTATTTTGTTGATCTGTCATTTATAAAGAAGAGATTGTATTTGCTTTATGGTAGGAATTTATGTGAAATACTGCTTAGTGCATGCGCGCGTAGCGACGGCCATTGTTGCGTCACCGCCCGCAAGTGGACCCTTCATACCGAATGTGTTTGTAACAATGTAAAAAATTACTTTTATAATGTTTAGTTCTAGTATAAGAAATACACGGAACTTTCGTGAAGATCCAATAGATGTACTATGCCTCTAATTCAAAGTGTTATAAAAAACGTACGCATACCGTACTTTCCGGAACCGTACCTTCCAGGACTTAAAATTAAAAATCGAATTTTGAAGTATAAATAAAAAATTAACAATTTGTGATAATTTTTAAACCGTCAAGAATTTAAATATCGCTGGGATTCAAATGAAAGTTATTTTTACTGTCCTGTCACTGAAAAAATCCTTATGAGCAATCTCACTCGTCCGTCCGTCTATCACGGTCGTTTTTATTAGAAATGTTTAATGCGAAATTAGAAATGTTTAATACTGTTAAATTTGGTACTGTGATAAACCATAATAACCCACATATATTTTATTTGTCAATACTCAAAACATAAATTTTAGGTAAGGGGGCAAAGAAAATATTACATTTTTTAAAAATTTCATATAACATCCATCAAATAGAAGAAAAAATTACCAGAAATTCAAAACTATTTGTTCAGTTTTATGTAAAATAATTCCAAAGATATTGCTAAAAATATCTATAAAAAACATGTTCCCCACCCGCGTATCTCCGAAAATTCCAAAGTCAAAGTTATGAAATAAATAACCTTATTGGAAATTTACCTAAATTGTACCAAAAAGATATAGCGATGCTTCTAAATCTCATACCTTTAGAAATAGGCATGATTTTTTCGTAGAAAGGAGTAAAATAATGTTAATATTTATAAACATAAGTATCATTGAAAACACACTCTGTGAAAAATTGTGAAAAAATTTTCCCATTGATTCCTTAAGTTTTAAGTTTCGTCTAACTTCTAAATTATAACTTCTTTCCAAGTAAGTTATATTTAAATAATCATAACAGGGGTTCCAAATCATGAAAACAAATAGAAATAATTATGATCGGTTTCTGTTAACATTAATGTACACCATTTCTTTCGATTTAGCCATTTTATCACCGTAAGTGGGAAAACCAAAATTAAATCAGAAGAAAAACGTTTACCTTTTTACCAAACCGATTTCAATGAGATTATTTCTTGGGAATCCTTTACCTTCGTCTATTAAATTTTATTTTACTTCCAAATATTTCTGATTCGTAAATTTGGAAATCCAAAGTTGTTCGAATTTTCTTGAATTATACGTCGATAACTTGCTATTAACTTTTTCAGATCTTTATGATTATTACCTGTAAATGTTGACTTATAAAAGTTTCAGCGTCATAATTGATAAAATTAAAAATTGCATTTTATTGACAATTCTGTACAGTCAAAATTTTCGGTAAATAAATGTAAATATTAGTAATTATATTTTTAATTGGCATAGAAATAAACTTCATATTTTTATGTCACACTTGAAACTATAATTTCCTTTCAAATAATCTAATAAAGTCTAATAATGCCTCTTCTCTCTCAGAAAAGTGATACAAGCGCGCCATTCGAATCATATTCTAGCTATGTAAAAAAAACACTGCTGCGATAACTCAATATCGACTTAAAACGAATTTTTGTGTATTTACAGATTAGCAGGATAATGTACAATTTTATTGATACTCGATGGCGTCTGTGTACAATATGTGGCCGTCCAACATGAGCACATATTTGTAAAGAACGTGATATAGGAGTACATTCGTCTCATTTAGTACCACCAAACAAATTGTTGTGTCAAAAAGCTGAAAATAAAATAGCTTTAATGGATTTCACATTTAAATGGGAACATCATTAATAGGGTTTTTCTTTTTTTATCACCTTGGCCGATGAAGCGAGGGATTTATTGTTCTCCATAGGTTCATTTAACCCGGCGAGTGCACAGTTGGGTCAATTTGGACCACAAAAATTTAAAATTTGTGTCTTTCTTAAAATGAATATGCGACATTACCATACTTTTGCCCGCTCTTTGACGCATATCGCCAGTCAGTCTTGTTTCGCCTGTACCGGCAAATAGACGCGGTCAAACACGAAAAAGATAAATATGACCCAACTTTGCATTTAATGTCGTAATTTCGCGTCATTGTTTAAGAAGAGTTTCAAGTGATTTCTTTTGTTATTTTCAGATTTCTTTAAACTATGAGTACAGAAAAATGTAAATGGCAGTGAATTTTATCCATTTTGCAGAGATCCGACTCCGAATATGAAAATGTTACGTTAGAAAGTGAAGAGGAAGAAGGTCACCTACCTGAGCGTTCGTAGCCAAGAAAGTGACACCGATTAAGATGCATCCGACATCAATACCGATAATGAGCCGATGATTGAACCACGCCGTCGAACGTATTCATTAACATCTGAATTACAGCAAGATTTTCATGCTAATTCGACTATCACAACCACTTTCCAAAAGCCAGGTACGAACGCCTTATTTTTTTTTTGGAAAAGATAAGACAAAGTGGCAGAAGGCACTTTTCCGCCAAAATATTCGAACTAGAGCTGAAAATATTATAACACAAATGCCAGATCTTCAACCAGAACCTAAGCATGCCAAATCAGAAAAAGAATGCTGGCACATTTTTTGACAGATGTAGTGGTGGACCAAATTCTAACCTATATAAAAATCAAATTAGCAGCTTGTCAAAATTCTTTAAAATATGGCTACATGAAAGAACGCAGTTACAATGAATTTCTGGCTTTTCTTGGGCGCTTCTGAATAGTGCTGGTGTGCATCGCTCTAGAAGACAAAATCTAATTGATCTATGGGCCTCTGATAGAAGTGGTGTAGATATTTTTAGGTTGACTATATCGTAACGTCGATATCAATATATTTAAAAAAAACTTTGCTTATATGACTAATAGTGATTCAAGAAAATTATTGGACCATTTTGAATCAATTTGCGATATATTTCATGCCTTTGGAGATATCGTCGCAATACCTACAAGCCAGATGAGAATCTTAGGATTGACGAGATGCTTTTGGCATTTAAATCAAAATTCAAATTCAAATCGAAACGTATCATTCGATAACTGGTTCACCAGTTATGAATTACTCAACTATTTACTACAAGAAAACAAACTGGCATCTGTGGGTACTGTTCGCAAAAATAACCTGGTTACCCGTAAAATTTACAAGATTTATAGGAAAGGAAATATATTCGTCGACGTTTGGTTTTCAGGAAAACGTCACGATGGTATCCCACATTACGAAAAAAAACAAAGAGGTTTACTTATGTCGAGCTTACTCGTACATCATGTTAATAGTGTTGATATATTCACGGGCGGCAAAAAGTAACGTGAGATAAACACATTTTACAATTTGACCAAAGGTAGGGTAGACGTATCTGACGAGCTTTGTTCAACTTATAACGTGAGCCGTAATCCAAAAAAATGGTTCTTGAACATTTTTTTCGGTTAACTAAATATGTCTGGATACATATATAAATATGTCTGGATGCATATATATTACATAAAAATAATAACAACATTGGTATAGAACTCCGTAAATTTCTTAAGAACTTGGGCTTCTTCGTGAGCATTTGCAAAATCGATAATATGTCATTCAATTGCCAATACTGATAATGGATAAAAGAGTTCTTAGGAGAACCTTATGAGGAACCACTTGCAAATATACCTAATGTAGGAAAAAAATGTCAAGATTGTTCTATCAAAAAAGACAGGAAAACTTATTATATTTCTCGGAGCTGTAACAAATAGATGTGTACTGAACACGCATGTTATACTGCAGAGTTAAAGCAGATTGTCAGAATAATAATACCGAGTATAAAACCGCCACCGTATGATATTCTTAGTAATACTAAAGATCTCATTTATATGATAATCATGAATATATGGTATATACTTATTAGGTAACAAGTCATAAAAAAGATTATGTTTTGTTTGAATTTTCTTATCACAAAACAGATAGTGTCTATTTTGAAAATTATTCGTAATACTTTAATAAACATGTTATTAAAAAATAATTTAAATTAGAGGTCTTTTTATTTATATAAAATCTCTTCAATATTATTTATTTAAATATTATGTTATTTATACTTCATTGTTAAATCCTTTTAAATATTAGGATTACTACGATTTTTATACGGGTCTATTAGACCCGACCCGATCATTGGTATTACAGTTTTCCACTCTGCTGACGCCGGGCTAACAAAGTGATGAGATATTTGTTTGAAAATTATATGACATAATTTTAAAACTAAAACAGCCTTAAAATTAATATAAGTTGCATTTTAAATAAAATTACAAAAGAGGGGAGATTTTAAACGTTTTTATCTCATAAACTGTTCGATATTATGGTAATTTAATAATACTAATAAATTAAGAAAGCCATACAACTTTTTAGATAGCATCAACGATATCCCTTTCCTATTCCACTTCATTTAATTCAATCAAGTTTGGAACACTAGGATTTTTAAACTTGACGCATGTCTGTGACGAAACGGGAACATACATACTTTGTGGAATTAATAAACCATAACATAAACAAATATTGTCGGATTTAAGTAACTACAGAAAAAAATATAAAAAATTGGTATGTATTAATAAATCGAAACGATCACAAAACACAACGCTATGGATGTCACACAATATGATATGGATGTCACACAATATCACCATAGATATAGCGTACACATTTTTATTAATATTGCTTCAATATATATTCTAAAAAACTTATTTACTGTCTCAACCCTTAACATGTGCCCACCAAAGACTGGGTATATAATCATCGTGCCATGTTCACGTAATCCCAAAGGTTTCATCTAGATAAATTGTTATTTTTTAAAGATAAGTTTTTATAAGAAAATTAGTATTTCAATTTAAAAGACATAAGAAAAAAAAGTAAACAAGACGCAATATTTATCGCACCTAATGGGTAAAATATATGGTAATATATTTGTTAGTTGTGAAGTTTGATAATGTACTGCTATACTAAATTTTGTTCATTTCAGAATAGTGTTTCATAAGCAAATAAGGGTTGTATTTTCACAAATTTATTATCATGCACGCCAATATTCGCTTAAACACTTTAATTCCTTTTCCAGTGTTTAAGCGAATATTGGCGTAATTTTTTTTTTCAAAGCGAAATTTGTATTTTTAGTTATATTTTAAAAAATGTGTAGATATTAGTAAAATTCCCCAAAACCCCAAAGAAATTACGTCAAAAAAGCTTGAAAAAATTGTGAATTATAGTGAAAGAAACTATATTCATTTATAAGCATCCCATTACGTGAGATAGTTATACGTAAAAAAGAGTTTAATTATTTAAATATAAGTTACAATGAAATATATAAACATAGGGAGAAATAAATTTTCATATTATATTTATTTAGGAAGTTCGTAAACGTTAATATAATACAATTTACTTGAATATTATAAACCCAAAGTTTGTATGCGCATTATATATTACATGTTTCGTGTATGATTAGACACATTTTACGCAAATACACAATGTTACGGCCTACTTATAAAGCAAGTTTGACTAACACTCGGCCTATTTTTATTATTCTTACTTAAAAGATAATATTTCAGTTGATAACAATAAGTGATGATCCGAATTGATTAAAATAGATTCTATATTTTTGCTCAAAACGCTAATTAATGTCATTTCATTGATTCTAAGCTCGATTCGACCTAAAACTGTATGTTTATTTATGTTTGTTTACTTTTTAATGATAATAATAACTATTTATACCAGAGAATAATTTAAAATAAAAATGCTTACATATTTATATCTTTTTACATATTCAAAAAAAGAAAACTAAATAAATACGAAATGCTAAAATATTTTTCAATTTAAATGAGAAAAATAAACGATAAAATAATCCTTGATAAGTTAATATTGAATTAGAGTGAGAATAATGGCAGCTAACAGGCAGCGTCAACTCCTGCGGGAGACTAGACGTTAATGCAATTGGCACTCACTTAAAGCTCCCTTCCGCTTTTCATTATTCATCCTGAGTAAATCAATAGTGCAAGTTCCCTGGAGATTCGTCAGATAGTGAAGATGTATATGATCAAATCCTGTAGAAGTTTCGTTCATAAATCTGTGCAAAAATGTAAGTATAACTTTTTAAAAGATCATTTTTTAAGTATTTTTTGAATGTCTGCATTCAATTACAAAGTCTTTGTTACGAGAACAAAGGAAGATTCATTAAATAGTGAAGGTATATATATATATATATATATATATATACATATATATATATATATATATGTGTGTGTGTGTAACTGTGTAAAAGCTGCACCGCACAAAATGAGATAATATACAAATCGGTGCAAATATGTCACTACACCTAGTTACTATGTTACATTTTTAGTCTTTTGTAAATGCAAAATTACGAAATATTTGTTACAAAAAAATAATAACTTGCTATAAAAAATATTTTAAGGATAGTCTTTTCTGCTTTAAAATTATCGATGTTACAACAAGTTTTCATCATCGACAGTGAGGCAAATTCCTTTAAAAGATATTGCATTTTTTCCGACCGACGAAAATATGATCATTTTGATTAAAATTGATCTAGCCAATAAAAATATCGATTTCATTTTAAGTTAAGTAAGTAGGTAAGTAAAAAACTTCTTGCTTCCTAAATTAGTCTATTGAGTGCTTTAGAATAAAATACAACATAAAATAAAAAAACGTTATCCAAAAATATAGAGAAGTTAGTCGAATCTATTTAACCAAAATGAAATCATCGTTTTTCGAAGTAGAATTGAATAGTAAAAAACCACTGAAGTTTTAAGAATTTGAAAATCTTAGTAATAAAATATCATTATTTTTAAGTTAACTATGAACTTAGTGATAAATGTATCATTAATAAAATTAGATTATATAATCATATTAGCATTATTATCCTCTTAACGAAAATGACTGATAAAAAATAATTTACGAACACAATTCTTCTCTTATTTATTGTAAACTTATGATGCTATATTAATACAAAGCAAGGCAAATATATTTGTGAAATTATTCAAAGTAAACTTAACAAAAAATTCAGTATATTTAAAGTAATTGTGGAAGGAATAAGGAATGGCGTGTAATACTAAAATTAAAACGGTAGATGAGGCTAAATACATAAGTAACATCGTTAATAAAGAATGGAAACTATAGCTAAGATGAAAAGACGAACGACTGTAGCTAATTAAATAATTTAACCAAAGGTAACTTGTTCATGCCCGTAACATGAAAAATACTATGTGAATATTTAAGAACTCATATATTGTTT
Organism: Druceiella hillmani; assembly: GCA_039881145.1. Lineage (NCBI taxonomy): Eukaryota > Metazoa > Arthropoda > Insecta > Lepidoptera > Hepialidae > Druceiella > Druceiella hillmani. Next base: position 1,482,860 of record JAYKKI010000095.1, on the reverse strand, counting down.
TTCAAATACACGCCTAACACATTTATTATAAAATTTATCATAAAAGGATTCTAATCTTAAATAAAGGATGAAAATAAATTAAATCGAAATGAGCATATTAAAGGAAACTATGAGAAATAGAACAATAAAATAATTTTTAGTGAAACTGAAATAAATTTTTTGTAACGCTGTTTTTTCCTCCTAACTTTAACTTAAGTATTCTATTAGGAAAAGAGGAAGGAAGCATATTTTTATAGATATTTCTCACAATATTTCTAGAAATATCATAAATCATATTTTAAAATTAATAATTTTGAAAACCTTATACCTTGCTCTTTCTATTGATCAGACTGCTTCTGCGGAAAACGTTTGCGGGAGATAGATAGACAGGTGGACACGTGAGGAACCTTATAAAAGTTGGTTTATCCTCTTAAAGTACGGAACAATAAAGAGGTGTTTTTCAAATCATCATATATATTAATACGCTAAGGTTAAGATGTTACGCTCCCTTTTTAGAAAAAACCTCACAACTAATCCACATAAATTATATATCATTTTATAGATAATTGCTTGCTCTACCGGCATCCACAACTAAAAAAATTATTATTGCTATTGTTTTTGCAAATTAATTAATTATTAAAATTATATACACAAAACAGCAATGCTGCCATCTAACGGCTCAACGTCAATATGATTGACGATCGGTAAAATTTTTGTTTAATTTCAAATCCACTCACGTATAAATAAAGTGGCGCTTTAGCTCAATGCTTTTGATACTTGCGCCTCTATATGTCAATTTTAGTAAAATATTTGTTTGATCTGTCATCTGAGCTTCATAATGCAAAATTAGAAATGAATTGAATACCTGCAATCAATTTTGATTTATTAAATTGAGTTGAATAATTTATAATGCGAAGACTTCGCACGGGTCACGCTAGTTAAGATAATATTATTTATATAGTTAATCAGAATATATGGATAAGCAAATATTGATAAAAATACATAAACGCCGAAAGATTAGAAATGAAAAGCGTGACTGATATACGTGAATACGTTGCAAATGTATTTCTATGATCAAAAATAAAAATAAACAAAGAATTAAGAGGATATGCTTATAAATACTTCAGTTGTTGACGTGTTTTCAACGAGTGGGGGAATCGCAACGTAGATATTAAATACGATTAAAAAAAAGCGCACAATTCATTCACAAAAATTTGTCACAAGATATTTCATATTCTCAGTTCTCCTCTATGGTGTCGAGTCTTTGTCTGCGAGAGAGACCATGTGTAAATAACTTGGGGCTTTTGAAAAACAGATGAACAGAAGTATATTGGAGATATCATGGACTCACAGAATAGGAGACGCGATAATTTTGCAGAAGATTTTACGACAAACGGGTATGGGCCACATGACAGGGATGGCATGTTCTACCTATTCCAGTTTATCACGCAAAAGTAAATTTAAAGGTGCCTACGAATGGGAGATGCAGAAAGTTACGGTTATGTCTATAATTATCCGAGTTATTCCAACATCCCGTCCAGGGGTTCACAATTATCCGCCTCATGCCACTCAAGTGTGTGGGGACCTTCGAGATCACCCATGGAATCCCACACCAATGAAATATGCTTCCACGGTAATTGCTGCCTCTAATTAATGACCTATATAACACCTCTACTTTTTTTTTAATTATCCATTTACCGAACGCTCTAAATGACTCCAAGATATATCAATTCTAAATCAAGTCACGGGGATTAAAGAAACCAAGGAAACAAAAGACAAAAAAATTCTTCCAAATTTTTATTTTTCGTAGACACTAGTTTTTTTGATACTTGTTCATTCTTTTTTTAGTTCGATTATTTATTCTTTAAATCATAAAGATAGAATTTAAAACTAATGACATAATCACGTGACATATTGAGGCATCATGTCAGGTGGTATATCTGGAAAGAAAAGAAATTAAGTTTGTCATTTCTTTTTCTTAGCATCAATATTCGTTCGCCGCTATTGTTAAAAAGTAATAAGACATCTGTATTTTCATTTATTGGGAACGTTAATTTTAAATTTTAAATTATACTTTTTTACTATATATTATGAAATGTACGCACTATATGCCTTTTTATATATTGTTTTATCAATTTTAATATGTTAATGTTTTTTGAATAATTTGATTATATTTTTTACTAATTAAACTTAGAAAGTACACTTGTTTTTTGAAAACCCATAAAACGTCTTTCACGTCTCGATTTATTCTCAAACTGGACACGATTCCTTCTATAAAAACTATAAATCAATTCGAACAATACTGGAGGCAAGAAAATATTCACGTATAAAAAAAGTTAACAGAATCTGAAATGCACCGCAGAATATATAATGGACAAATGTGGGCCTCAAGTCTTGGTATAGCATATAAACAATTTGGCAAGGGTTAAAATGTTTCTATAATTCAAACATTTCCCTACTGACATCCGCTTTCACTTGGTCGTTATTAGGTATGCCAGTTACTGTAACTGATTTCGGTATTGCGTATTCTTTTTCCACATTTATTTCTACACAAGGAAAACTTTCACCGATATATCACTGTGACGATATCTAATAGGTTGTTGGGGTAAATTTTCACAATCTAATGTTTCATTGTTATTTATAAGCTAAGATCTGACGTTATAAATGTCTTGACAATAGTTATTAATAAAAGAATACGGTCAACTTCAAAAAAGGTAGTCATAAAAATAGTGAAATAAGAACTTCCAAGTCCTTAGAGAGTTTTTTATGGATGGTACATCTATTACAACATTAAAACTGGCCAAGATAAATTCTTATATCTCTGTCGCTTTACCTTTTTGCACGATCTATAAAATATTGTTGGATTATTCCCTTATTTAAATATTTGTTTTTAAAGCGAAAAACAACTGTAAATTATTTAACACTGCAAAATTCGTTTATTGGTGTCCTAAGTGTCGCATAAGTGTCATGTGTTAGGTGATTAGCTCTTTTAGATTTAACAAATTTGGTATTTATTTCTCCATGTGATCCATGAAGTCCGATTTCCAGCATTCTCTGGTATTGAGGCACGGCAGAATCAGAATAACTGTCAAGCGTTTCGGATGAAGGGTGCAGTAAATAGTAATGCAACTTAGCTCTTGACAGTATGATCCAAGTACTAGACAAGTTTTAAATATGACAGATTAGCTTACGTTAGGTTAGTAATTTTTCAAGTTTAATTCGTATCTTTTACATATGTAGTAGAACATCTACATCATTACGGCTATGTTAAAATAATGTTGGCTATATTATTTTATATTTGCATACGATACGAAAATCTACACACGATTTCAATAGTATAAGCGATTAATGATTACAAATTGTTCATTATGATCCGTTTTCAGATACAAAACGGACAGTAGATGACTTTCTGAGTTAACCAAACTAACCTGCCATTCAAAAGAATGGTTGATAGTATAATAAACGACAGTGATCTCTGCATAATAGACATGATCACTGCAGGATGTATGAGGCCAATTATTGTAGATTGCACGTTACAACTGTGTTGTCGTTATAAACTTAAGACATATAGTCCCGTATTCACCTAAATGTTAAAATAAAAACCGTACATTACATATAACCACGTTACACACAGAAATTAAAAGTTGAAATAAATTAATAATATCCACATTAATTTACCGAAAAATTAAGGAAAATTATTAGAAAATGTTATGCAAAATTCTTGTTTATATTTCATCGGAAGAAGAATAAATGCCGTACCAATATGACGCTTAGCGGTCGCAGTTCGTAATTTCTTCCGCAAATAATTTCCGGTGCTCTTTGACAAAATGTTACCCAAAATTAATTGCCTTCCTCCCACCCAATGGTCAAACGTTCGACCGCTGTCTATTTCCAGTCGATGTTTATGTGTGATGTGGTCGCTACGCTGCGCATATCTATGGTTGCTCCATCTTTCATAAAGGGGGACAGGCTGATTAATCAATTTACCAACAGGCGGCGGTTTTATTGTTGATAACAACTACATTTCACGTTTTTAGCACGTATATATGAACAAAATCCACTCGTTTCAAATAGGAATAACCTATGCACCTATTTTGCATTTTTTTGAAATGTATGTAAAATAGAAACAGGCCCATATTTTTTTAGTTATTAAAAGTAGACGAATCTAAAAATAAATATAATACAATTATAAATGATTTCGCGTAATTTTTATGATTTTGTCAGTAATCAGATTTGTTCATCTCTGCATATTTATCTGTCTACCAGTCTATCTATTTATCACGGAATTTTAATGTTGCCCAGACTTACCATAAGCCTCAATTTAAATACGATTGTTCCGGTTTTAGACGTTTGTTGTCCTGGTCGGTTTCGTATTTTGTCACAGTTGTTGTTTCGTATCACGATGAGACATTCGGAGATGTATGAACGACACACGTCACGGCATGATACGACTATCTTTCGCGGGTATGGAAACAGAAAACTATTGTATGCCTACATTTTTCACTTTCAGTGCGATTACGTATTATTTTAGAGACGCAGCTACGGGTAATTTATTTATGTAATTTCATTTCAATTTAATCCCAAGTTGTGCAAAAGGATTTTCCACAGACAAAAAAAAGCTTTGTGGTGAGGCTAGCACAGTAAAGGGTCAGAAGTGTTTCTCTAAATTTTCACTGCTTATGATGGGCAAGCTGATATTAAGAATTATTTGATAAGCGCGAAACACACGTATGGTTTTACGGCAGCTGCAAACACTTCATGTATAAAGACATTTTTTTTAAACTGTGATTCCATTCGAGATGATATAGTTACAGCGGCCAAAGAGCTTATATTTAATTGTGATACAGCAATACATGATATGAGTTTCAAAACTTCTGACTATATGTTGAAATTGACCTCAAATTTTTTTAAATAAAACTTATTGTCGCAAGAATCAACGGCATAGCAAACATTTTTAATGTTCCGGCACCATTGTTCATTGAAGAATTACAAGAGATGCTTTTTGTAAGAAACGATAATTCAAATAGAAACGACATAGCCCGTTGTTGTTAGATATTTTTTAATTTTAGAAGTTATACTAGCACAATTTTTGGATTTGAATTTCTGCACAGTGAGACATCTGAAATATTGACAACATCACATGATATAAACTGAAAAATATAGCTGCATTTTGGGGTGACCACCATAAAACAAATTTTGGAGACAGTATAATGCTTAAGTCGGCTTAAATAAGAACTTCGAATTAATATTGTCTCTATCATACGTGGTGCATATATTGTGCACGATAAAATTCAAACTGCTGTGGATGGTCTGTTAAACGAAAGTGAAGCTTGTGTTGTCAAAATATACAAGTATCTTCATATTTACACCGTTAAAGTGATTTAACTTTATGGTGGAGTGTAATACAAAAAACTAGGAGCGGATTACAAAAAAAAAACTAGACTATCAAATGACTGAAATAATATTTCCTTGTGCAATAGCACTGTCCATATACAATGTAAGATGTTTTTTTTTAGTTACATAGGTGAATTATATATTTTGTTTGTGTCTGAATAACTGAATAATTTTAACAAGACCATGCTATCCATGAAACAGTAAAGCAAATAACAGACATTATTTTGGAGCTAAAGCGATTAAAATCTAATCTTCAGGAAAGAGTGGATAGAATCCTTGTTCCGTGTGGATTGAAAGAGATGTTGAAAAACTTGGTAACCAGGATGTTAACACATTTATGACGGGGGTAACTGCATTTTACATATAATATATTTCTAACTTTGGACATGGGACGAGCTTGGACAATCTGACGACGTTACAAATGCAATACACCGTTGAGGAAATTGATAAAAACTGGTAAAGTTTTTAACGTGTTTTTACCAGTAATTTTTTTTTGCGACAAAAATTAAGAGCTAAAGTATAACGACAATCTAAATAATACGTTGATAAATGAGTTCTATTTTTCAAACATTTTCTAAAGAAACATCAAAGCATCTAATCTGGTTAAAATGATACTATATATTTTATGCTTGTCAGAAATGTTAGGTGTACTTTTGGAGTGTGTTTTCTCTATAATGAAACATATTTGGTCGTATGATCGAAGTAACATGCTAGAGTCTGCCGTACGAGGCTTATTGTACTGTAAATAAACATTGTTATAACACACAATGATTTTATGAAAAAATAAAAAAGAAATGAGAAAAAACGAAAGTTCAATCCAGCGAAAAGTACGACTGGCACAATAAATAACTAATTTATTGTATTTTCTACATAGCGAGTTACATAATATCATGAAAATATTCGGAACTGGACGCTTAGATAAACAACATTTAAAATTAATTACACTTGAAAACGGAACTCTTTGACTGTAGAATAAGTTATTTTAACGTTATTTATTTTATTGTGGCGCCATTTAAAGAAATTCATGTTTACATTACGATTAATTTAACTCTTGAAAATGTTGACTTTAAGTGGAATTCAACAGTTCAGCAGAGCCTTGCTCGGCTTGAAACTACTATTGGGGATACAGTACCAAGCAAGATGACAATTTATAGTTGGTTTTTGGAATTGTGTCAATCTAATAACGAACTTTGTGAAGGTGGCAATATTCATGAACTTCTGTCACCGTAATTTATAACCGATGACAGCAAAAAAAATCAATGTTGTGCATTATATAATCAGCAGACAGGCAGTTACCATAAGGTTCGCACATACATAGGCATAGCCATGAGCTAGATATAATCAATACTCCACAAACATTTTGCGTGAGAAAGCTAGGCTACTAGTGGGTTCTATACAATTAGACTATGGTTCAAAAACGGAACGTGTTACTTAGGATTACGCTATACTTATAATATTCTTCGTACGGACGTAAAATTTGACGCGAATCATAGTATTAGATGAAAAACGTGGATTTACAGCTGCGACCTCGAAACAAAAGCAGCAATCGACCATTTGGGTCTTTCAAGGTGAACCAAATCTGAACAAACTACCGCGAAGCAAATGATTGCTTCTTATTTGTTTAGCAAAACTCTGCTTTGGATAATAATCGCATCGTGAATGCTGATTGGTAGATGACCATTTACTTGCCAGTTGTTACTGACCAAATCCATAAAAGCAACCGTTTTTGAAGGCAAAAAACGTTAAACTCATGAGCCATCCTGGACACTGTCTTGATTTTTTGGTTATGCATGGTCAAATATTTTTATTGAATTATTTTGAAATTAGCTTATTCGTATGAAAAAGTGTATTGACGCTCACGAAGAATATTTTAAGAAACAATAAAATGAGTTTTGGCCATCCATTGTTTTTTTCCTTCTTCATTCCAAAAACTTTCAGTCTGCCCTAGTGTGATAAAAGATTTAAGGTACTTTTAATAAATAATTTTTGGTAGTTTTTGTTTTATTTTAATATTTCCAGCTCCGGACCCGGTTTAAAGCTTTATGATTATCTTCTATCCTTCTATCACAGCCCTTTTTCTCAGAAACTATTGAACATATAAGTTTTGAAATTTGACACAGGTTTTAAGTACATTAATCCGAATATATATTAATAAATAAGGGTTGAAAATATTTTATGAACACTTTCAAGGGAGCAAAATACTCGAATTTTTGGTCTGGGGCATCAAGTGAAATAGCGTGTTAAAATAGATTGTAGGTATATATATATATATATATATATATATATATATATAGGTAATATCGATACAGTAACATCGAATGTTACTAGAATAATCTTGTATCAGGGTAATAGTTAATAGGTCTGTTTGTATATTTTGAATTAAAGTGCGTTTAAATGAAAATATGAATTAGGATACGATGAATTAAATTTAATGAATAATAAAAAGATAATAATTATAAAAAATGGGTCTTATACTTCAAAATCCATGCAATAATGTAACACAAAATATGTTTTTTTATATATTGACAAAATTAATATATATATATATATATATATATATGTATATATGTATATATATATATATATATATATATATATATATATATATATATATATATATATATATATATATAAATGACAGGAAGAGAACAGGGGAAGATGTAACACTAATCTTGATAATAAAACAATACAGGATATATAAACGTAAGGCAATATTAAGGTTTGAAAAAAAGACAAGGGAATACAGGCTCAGACGCTATCCAAGATCGCCTTTAAATTTGATGTTTTCGATAATATCAAAAAGTCATTAATATTGAAATTGCAAACATTAACATTAGTTACTTCTATCATTACGATAGAGGGCGAAAAAAGTTTGATGTCTGATGCCAAATTTTATCGGAAAAACACCAAAACCCATGAGTTGATGCTCATTGAACTCGAAAAAACTTTTCAGTTTCCATTGTTTAGAAGTGAAAGTTAGTAAAGTGAAAATTTTGGCTAATATTAAACATTTGAAAGTAGATTTGAAACATAAATATACAACCATAGAGAAAATATATAATGTATATGGAAAAAAACAAACAAATCCTTATTATGTCCTGTCTCATTAACAGACGTCAGTTTCATGTTGACGATGAGTTGTAATAGTAGTTAAGTTAAAGAAATAGCTTCTAAAAGGTCGTACAGTCGACCTCAGTCTATACAGAGAAAACGTTACCAGCAAGGACGTAGTGCAGTAAGACTTTTATTAAAAACGAGGTGCCAATTCTAAGTCTAGCATTTGTCTAGGATTTTATAAGCAATTAAAAAGCTCTGCCTGTTGCTAAGTTACTTTTCACTTTCCCTATAGTGGTTAGTTTTTATAATATGTTATTACTAGAGATTGCAAGAGTGTTATAATGTCATTAATAAACTGCATGATTTCGTACATTTACATCTTTCAGTTCGATAACATTCTGTTCGGTAATAAGTTGTTAATCACGAGTTGCTGTCAACAATTTTTATTAAAAAAATGTATATGTTACACTAAATTTCATTAAAGTATACACGATTGTTATCTACTACTTGTCGCCATTTAGTTGGCAGTGACAATACACTTTTCTTATAAAATTCAGCTGACTGATTAAAAAAACTGTGTGAGATCGTTTTGGAGATCTTCTTTAACGTCGAATTTTTTTTTATGTAAATGGTAATTTTGAGCCCTGAATAAATGATAATCAGAGGGCGCAATGTCCGACGAATATGGTGGACGAGTGAGTAGAACCCAGCTAAGCTCCTCTAATTTATCTTAAATATGTTTTACACCATGTGGCATATTATTATCATGTAGAAAATAAATTCGATCTTGTTGAATACTCAATTTGTTAGCTAATCAGTACAATTGTTTGTAGTAAATATCTGCCTTAATTTTAGATCCCGCTGGAAGCAGCTTCTAGCGAATAATGGCCTAGAAATTCCACCAGCGACTGAGCATCACCTTTTTGGCAATTATTTCAGTTTGTACGGAAACACCAGTTTCTCCGACATCCAGCCACTGACGTTTGCATATATGGTTAACGTAAATAACCCACTTCTCATCGCCAGTTACTAACTGATTCAGTCAGTCGAAGTTACCTTTCAATGTCAATAACTGTTGACAAGTATCCACTCTGCACTGAAGGTGATGTGATGACAACTCGTGCAAACAACTCGAAAAACTTATATATTTCTATGGTGCCATGACTGCAATGTGGCTCAGCTGCCAATTGACAAGTCGTCAGTCGAGAATCCTCCTCAGTTAGATGTCGTAATCCTTGAAAGTCCTATTCAACAGGACCTCCGTTACGGGTTTACCTTCAAAATCGTAGTCCTCATTCCTGAACTTTCCAAACCATATCTTTGCCGTCGCGTAAGATACCGTGGAACCGCCTATCGCATGACATATATTATTTCTGGCAGTCTTTCCATCGTGACCCAGATGAAATTAGTAAAGTAATAGAATCCGCATTTGATATCGATTTAAATCCATTATCTTCTATGTCATTCACTTCAAGCATCAGCGCTGACTGTTGTAAACTGACTGCAATTTGACCTATTTGTACCCTACAGTAAGATATTCTGGACGATTTGAGAATCTATCCAGAAAGGTCCCGAAGTTTTGGCTAAAAACTTGTTAGCCAACCTAATACAAGCAATATTCGATTAAACTTATAATTGCCAAGTTTAACTGTAACCACCAGCTACGATTGAAACTATCTAAATATTTTGGTCAGTAACGAAAATATTTACATATGCCTACATTTACTTTTAAAATACTAAGAAAACAGCGTTAACACAAGCTTCCAACTACGCACAAGAATATAAGTAGATCAATTGACTCACCTTTGTGTTATATATCTGTAATACAAGAGTGCATTTATTTATAACAAGTCGTATGACTTGAGTATTTCAATGGGTAACGGGACATGACTTTGAACCAGATTTAAGAAATATAATCACAACAAAGCAAACATTGATTATGTCATAGGAGTACTCACTATCAAGTACTTGTAAAGTATATAATGTAGATTTTTTTATTAACAAAGATTTATTAATTTTAAACAGCAAGTTTCGAACTCGTAATTGTTACTAAACTATTTGAAAATCACTTAAAATATTATGTTGATGGTGTCCATCAAAGAAATAAAAATGAAATTATATTTGAATGACATGAATAAAAAATAATTTTCTTCGTGTCATTTCATATTCTGTTTGTAATTTATAGTAATTGGTTTCACCCTAAAAGGGTGAATTAAAATATTGAATATATTCGGCGTTAATTTTGTAGAAATTCTTTATTCACAATTAAATGAAAGTACGTGATGTAGTATTATTTCCACTTTCTTTACGTTCTTTACCACGACCTAGGTTTCGTTGTATTACATCTTCAGGTGGGCTATTACCAAAGATCTTTTTGAATAGCCTATTTTTTGCTAATAGCCCACCTGGAGATGTTGCAATACAACGAAACTTAGGTCGTTGTAAACAACTTAAAGAAAGTGGAAATTATGCTACATCACGTATTTTCTTTTAATTATGAAGGGTGAATTAAACAATTTTTTTAATATGAGTTGATATTACACTACAACTGTTCTTTATCCACATATTAATGTTTTATTTCAATATGTAATTATATAGTCCAGTATAAGTTTCACAGAATTAAACAGAAATTATTTGATGCCCAATACTTTTTTAAATTTATTAATATAATTTATCAAAAATAATTTTTTGCATCATTTTTTATCATAATTTTTTTAAATTTTTCATGAGCTTATTTAAAATAAGGGAAAGGGTGGGACAGTCTTTGACATTTTGAAGACACATATTTTACAAAGGAGATAGGGAATATAAAAAAAGTAACTAACGCTTTAGATTTCAATTAAAAGACCTTTTAAATAGCATTCGACTTGATGGAATCGGGAAATAAAATGTTTTAAATTTTAGTATATATTTACGTTTGTCTCAATTAATCTACGTATTTTTGCAAAAAAATCATTGCGTTTGAACTTAAAGTGAAAGAGTTATAATGCTGTCGTATACGGACGGACGAACAGATTGACATTACAGGGATTCTCATTTTCGCCAATAAGCTAAGTAATCCTAAAAAGTAAATATTGATTTATGGGTAGCTTATTACTACTTTTCTAGAAAAAAGGACGATTTAAGTAGCTTGGTAATTACAATATACTTTTTTTAATCTCTGTGACATTCGTTCATCAAGGTTGCGCTCACACTTGATTAAGTTGTCTAACACTTGATTAAGTTTCCAATTTTCGGTATTGTTATTAAATGCTGATAACTTTAATGATTGGACTAAAACAATGTCCGTTTGTGATTTTTCAATTTCAATTTTTTTTATTTCGGTTCTAATATTGGATAATTGAGTCTTGTCATGATTTGCATACATGGCTAATCAACATCGAAACAGATTATATCACTACAGCTTATTCTCATTTAATTTTTAAAATAATGATGTCATTAAATTCTAAAGTTTTTTGATGGTATAAAATAAAACATAACACTTAACATTCTAAAGGAAATGAATGTTATAAAACACTTTGAATTATTTATTTAGAACCCGTAGCTTTGTAGATTATTACAAACGATGGTTTCGAGAGAATTACAAGTTTCTTTGATTACCCAAAATTTTATGTATACCATTTATTCTAAAAGAGTTATGTAGACTTCAATTAACCAATTGCATTGCACTAAACATGCATATAACAGCTGCTTATAATACGCTGGTGGTACAACTATCAGTTCCGGTATTATTAACATTTGGAGTGAAGCAGAGCCGGTTGGACTATTCTAATAAATTGATTAACAAAATCGATCTAAATCTTGACCGAACAAATTAAAAAGTTCCTATTCATCATTCAGATACACCACAATTTTGTTGATCCTCAAGCAACTTATGGGGTAGACTTTGCTTAAATCGTGTATATTTCTCTGGAATCAAATAAGGAGAGGAGTAATGTATTGATATCAAAATCTACTGAAAAGTTGACCCGTTAAACAGTAATCGCGACTCTGAAATTTTTATTATCTTACTATAATCTTACAATATTTCTCGACGTCAATAATAAAACCACAAAATGACGTTGAAATGCGCGGTGCGCTCTTCTTACATGAGGACTATTCTTAAGGTTTATCAAAATTCCAGGCATATTTTTAAACTCTTTATTACTTATTAGATAACTTATGCGATATCTATCTCAGTAGTGGAATATGGAGAAGCGAAAATTATATTCATGGGAATACCACGGTGTTTGATGTAACTAACAGTTTATGTTAATATTTAAACATTTTGCAAATAACATCTGAACAAAATAATCGGAATCAATATAGTATAGATACAAATCAGTCACAATTTCGAAGATCTCATTAGAAAAGCAGCCTGGAGACACTCGCTGCAATCAAAAAGTTAAAAAAATAACTCTTCATGGCAGATAATCAATTCACAGAAATTAACGCATTAATATTGTAACTCAGTGCAGTCTGCTAAATATATTTGGTAATAAAAACTCGTAAAGGGACGTTGGATATGTATGAAACTTTCAAGGCCTTGAGAAACACTAAGTAATAATAACCATATTTCTATAGTTATGTTAATATGAAAATACAATACATAAGATCTCTTTGAATACAAATATAACTCACGCTTCAAAAGCTTGTACACAATATGTATGTCATACATTAACAGTTAAAGTTATATAGTATTTATATTAAATTATTTAAAAATTTGAATATTATTTTTCTTTGATAAATATATTTCCTAGTATACCTCTTACATGTACAAAAATGTTTAGAAGAACTTCTAGTAACGTTTTTTTTCATAATTTGGAATTTAGATGTTTCAGAGACAAAGAGGGTGTGAGAGATTAATATGTTTAGTATTAAAATTTTCGAAAACATGTCCAGGACTGCTTGATGTGAATTTCTGCAAAAATAGTATTGAAATCTTAATACTTTCAACCCATATAACATGAAATAAAACGCAACTTTTTTCAAATTGTTCATTTGTTCCTCATACATTTTTATATAAATATATCTGAAAAATAAGTATTGAAATTTGTGCGAGTGAATATCAGTTATCATTTAGCCAAATTTTAAGATTCTGTGTTACACGATTTCTAAATAATCGGTTTTGGCAGACGGTTACGTGACAAAACATAAAAGCCTATCGTTTTTTCTCCTATTAGTTTCCCAAGTTGCGTGGTCAATAATAAAACGGGCTGTAATGGACGCATTTATGCAGATAGAGATTTATTACCATGTGCATTTCGTTCTTTCAATTTTGAAACGGAATGTAAAGAAAAAAAGAATTTAAAACAATATTTTTAAATATGTACTAAAAAAAGAATGACGCCACATAGTTTACCGTATTTTACTCATCAAGGGAAAAAACAATCCACCATCTTTGGACGTCCGCCATATTCAATTTGAAACGATATTAGATGAACTATATTGCGTTGTTATCATAAGTGAGTTGATAAAAGCATTCTAAAAATATGAAAAAGCAAATAGTAACGCTAGCAGAGAAAAGTAAGCGAATAAAAAAAACTAAAATGAAGACCTGAAAATAATACCAGATTGAAGATAAAAGAAACATAATATACTTATGAAACTTTCTTTACAATATCAGTTGCGTAGGGATTAGTGTTGCCAGAAAGAATATATATTTTTAAGATTGTGTTCAATGTGTAACAGTTTCTCCTCGTACAAATCCTAAACACACAACACTTAACCTGACGCTACGTGTCTAGCAACAGGGTTACCGTATCCAAATATTGACACAAGCCTTTATATCCTTTTGCGTCGCAGGGGCCCTGCTATTGTGCCTGCCCATCGTGCGGCGTGAAGACTCAAAAGTCGTCCTTAGAGTAACGGCCAACGCAGACAATGCACGATCGTTTCTGCGCGAATATTCCAGGACGCGGTTTTAACGGGGCAAAATTGTTAAAAACTTTATCCGTTACCAAAAACAGACTCACGAACTTGTAACTGCCGTAAACATTTAATGCAAGTTTGGCCATCCCTTTCTGGCCGGATCGCGCGAAATTTGTGAAAGTTTATAATTTATGCAGCGAAATCTATTTTTAAGCGAGTCGAATAATTTTATTAAGTCCCATGGAAGAATTTATTGGGAACAAATAATGGGGATAAAGTACGCAATTTTGAGAACATTGTTTGCGCTACAAAAGATTTAATATTTCTTTAAAGGCCAGTGACAATTGCTTACATTTTTACCAAATATGCGGTAAATTATATCCTGTATTTCACTTAAATTAAAATAAAATTTAATATTCTCGCTCACAGTCATACGTTTTAAAATATAGGTAGATATTTTATGTAACATTGTATAGAATTTTAAAATAATTAATTCCAAATGTACCTTTGGTCTTGCAGTTATTATTGTTATTAGCTATCAAGATTAAATTAATAGTTGATGAATTGAAATTAGAATATTATGCGTATCAGGTACTCACCATCAGGATTTGTTACATCATCTTTCTTTAAAATGTATGCATTTAAATAGACAACCATGGCAAAGTTTCTTGTATTAAGTAATTATGGTTGTAACGTATTCAACAATTTTTTATAACAAATTTAAGAGAGTTAAGTATTAAAACTCTATATGTACTATATATGTTTTAACACTAAGCATAAATAAAACTACTAAAAAGGTAAAGCTTATGATGTTTAAGAAAATAATACTTATAACAGATACAGCCAGAAAAAGAGATGGCTATTTAAAATTATAGAAAGCACCCTTGAATGCTTTAGTTACTGAGAAATATAGATTAAAATATTTGAAGTTTGACTAAAAAGTATATTTGAAGAAACTAAGTAGGGAAAGTAAATTCAAAAGAAAGGAATAAATAAAACATGCTGAAGAATGTTTAAGTTAGGAAGGTAAAAAATATAGTTGAATTTATTACATACTTAAAAAATATAAAACATAAACATATTACAAGGTAAAAAATGTATTTCAAATTATCATTTTTGTTAATAACTTTGTTTCTATGGAAAACGGTTTTTAAATGTTTTTATTTCGAAAATCATAATTTCGAAAAAATTAGAAATATCTTAAAAATTTAACTTATCGTTTGGACGAGGACGGTATTAATAAATTGTGACGTTATTTTTAATAACGCCCGTTGGATTTTACGAAAGCACATGAGAAATAAACCCTGTCCTATGACTAAATTTAGAAAGTCGAAGAAAGACGCACAAATTTATAAAAAAAAATTATAAATAGTAAATTGCACAAGTGCACAAGAGTTGAATGTTTTTGAAATAAATTTGGTTTTAAATGTTACTCCACGTAATACACTAAATGCTCGAGAGTACAGTCCTCGAACTTATTCTTCTATTATTTTTGATTAATACCTTTAATGCTTGCCGAAATGTCTACTTAAAAAGCGTAAAATATGTCTATGGTATCTAATGGCAATTAACTTTCCTTACTTTCGCTGTAATTATTGCCCGTACATTCTGGACATGTAAATATTGCCCGTTATTGGACATGTAATTATGGCCCGTACATTCTGGACATGTAAGTATTCTCCGTTACTGGACATGTAATTATTGCCCGTACATTCTGGACATGTAAATATTGCCCGTTATTGGACATGTAATTATGGCCCGTATATTCTGGACATGTAAGTATTCTCCGTTACTGGACATGTAATTATTGCCCGTACATTCTGGACATGTAAATATTGCCCGTTATTGGACATGTAATTATGGCCTGTTAATCAACTTTCGAAGTATAGATATTTCATGTGTAATATTGATTTCAACTTATGATATATTCTTCGAAATGTGTGTAGCTCAGTTAGTCACCTTCTAATGGATCACAAAATAAATAAATAGGTTTAAATAATTAATTTTCTTTCTTTCTCTTTTCTCGAAATGTTAATGTCTTGGGCTGCTTTTTATCGGTCATTTAATTGTTATTGTTATTAGTATTACGTTTTGGTGATATATCTCCATAAGTTCCCAGCAAGTAAAAACCTAACTAAGTTGTAATCAAATTATTTTTTTACTCTTTAGTATCAATCCTGTTTCGTAAATTGCTATCGACCAATTCACCGTAAAAGTGGTTATAAATTTGCAATATGTGTAAAATATCTTTGTTCTCTTTTTCCATCAAAATTAATATACATTGATATTATCTACTCCTGAAATGAGTAGATGATACTTATTTTCACTCAAGAAAGTATTTTTTACTCAACCAATGCTTATGCTTCTATGAGCAAACTATAATTTGTGACATTATTAACAAAGTACATACGTTAATTTGATAATTGAAATCGGTTTTATTGTTTTTTTAACTAGATTTACTTCATGGCTATAGAGAAAAAAAATGCCAGGAGATATGTGCAAATGGATACTAGTCACCGAATAAGAACGAGACAGTCACTAAAAATTAAATAACACTCAAAGTTTTATTTCGTATAAATTAAAAAAAATCGGTACAAATCTGCACTAGAGAGGTATGAATTGGACGCGCGTTCCGAAAGTTCCGTACCGTGGACAATTGAATTCAACCTATTTTCGCGGCTCAACAAGAAAGATGAAATCTTATTCACAGTGAATAAAAATACTTCTAGTTTTTTTCTGATGAATTATAATTTTTAAGCAGCTATTTATTTTTGTAAACGTTAAATGAGCTACTTAATTATTTTAAAATTAAATAAGATTTGAAAATTTACGGGTTACCTGTACAACTATCTTATAAAGATGATTCAAATTAAATGATCTTTATTATCTACAGAAATGTTACGATGAGGAAAAATGAAACATGTTTAATATAAACGACCCTACATTGTATATTAAACTGATTAAATGATTAAAACTGAAGTTTTCTTGACGGAAAAAATATATATGTATATTAAAAATACTAGCTGTTTTCTATAATTTCTTAAATAATATTCCTTGAATATTTTCATTATCCTAAAATGGCCGAGGTAACCATTTGTATTAGAATAATATTATTATATTTGTAAAAAAAAACGTTGAGCCTCATCCACAAAAGCTCACGGATGAAGTGAAACTTCTTTAAGGGCTCACGTTAGTTATTTATTTATAATAAACTTTTTGACATTTTTGGTAGAGCTTAGGTAGTTCCATCGCCATTCATCATTTGCTCTTTCTAGCGTTTCATGATTTAAACGTGACAAAATGATTTAAACGTCGCTGAAGAAGTTTAACTAAAAACATTTTTATTTCTTTAATCCCCACTTCATATTTCTGTATAATAGATTATTAGAGAAGTATATCTTGCAGTCCATTTTTGAACAACCCAAGTATTCACTACCGTGTACATTTGCTACTACCCTTATATCTCCAGTTAAAATTTTACACAAATATGATTAGAAAAAAAATATTCAAATAATAAATCTGCCAGATAACCTGTGACTAAAGAATATATTAACCTAAATTGTAAAAGAATTGTAAGAATTTTAAACTGATATATCAAAATTTCATTCTATTTTATTGCTAAATGAAAACAATGTTTTGCAAAAACACTTTTGCCTAATTTGTCTATTAATATTTTTATTGTAATAATATACACCAAAAAAGAATTTGTTTGTTTACGATGGGAATAACTTCCTTCAATACGTACGTCTCCTTCTTTTATAATTTATTCATTTAAGTCAACTCTAAATTATGTATGTCCAAATTTCAAGTTTCTATATCGATGTAACTAAATTAGGTCAGTAACCTAAACTCAAATCGATTAACGGTATGACCATTCGACACACGTTATATCGAACAAAAACTAACACAATCTTGAAAGTATTCTTAGACTTCGATTTTTATTAAAGTTCACCTCAAATTATTGATAATTTATGCGAAATCTTTAGCTTCAGAATTAGAAATTCTCAGGTTATCAGTTCAATAGCAAAAACGGAACCCTTGTATGTTTGTCTGTACCCCATTTTTGTTAGAATCCGATTGACATAGAAACTATATTTGCCGTAGAAGTAAAACATATTCACCCGCGTATAACTCTATAATGAACGTTTAAAAATATTTGTATGAAAATTTTAAGGAATTTGAGGGGTGAAATTAAGCACTCAATAAAAGAATGTTTAATTCCGTATACAGAGTGAGATATTTTTTTTATAATTTTATATAGTCTATTTTCAGACAAATACTGAAAAAAAAGCAAAAAAATATGCTCCTCTTATTATTTCCGAATCTTCTCTACCTAAAATGAATAAAACGAGTGTGCTTTAGACCACACGACTGAAGTAAAACTTCAAATTCACAAAATATGAACTTTAAAATGAATTTACAATTTTATTCACTTTAAACATAGATATTTAATGTATTGAACAAAATAAAAATTTATAAAATTGTTCAAGAACGAAATGAAACTACAAAATAATAAAAAAATCACCGTTCGCATAACGCTAGCAAACTCGCATATATATATATATATATATATATATATATATATATATATATATATATATATATATTACATGCACTGGCTATGAGAGGAAGAGAGAAAGAAAATGTTCGCGCGCACTGCTCTCTCTTGTCCCTACAGTAATATACGAAACGTAACTCTCTCTCTTTCTGTCTTCACTAACTTATATCTCCCTCTCAAGTTCCGTTCGCCTCGCCCGATCACACTTTTCGTAACGCTTTCGTCACGCATTCACCAGCTTACTCCCCAAGTCAAGCGTGCGTAAAGAAGTTTTACTTCAAAAAAATTGTTTTAAGAATCCTAGATATTAATTTGTTTTAAAATGTAATCAGTTTTGGCACTTGTGATAGACATATTAGGCAATATGTTTATGTTGTGAAAAATAAATATTTTAATACAGGTTATTTGAAATACTACGTACCCCTAAATGTTTATAAGAGCTTCAATGTGTACGGAATCCTTGTAGTGCGACTCGTGCTTGATAGGTTTTTTAATAACTAACTCCATAATTAGGAAAGAATATCACAGAGAACATAATACCATGAGTAGCTCACAACGGCCACCAGCGACCCACTGGTTGAGTGTTCGCGTTATACGCAAACACTCAGCAAGCAATAATTGAATAACATTTGTATCCAAGACTCTGACGGCGTCGGCGAATTAAACGAGCCCTCCTCAAACCCAAACAATGAATGTGCGTAACGCAATTAGCGGGCGCCGTCCGCGCCGCCCGAGAGCCAAAACTTTTTATTAACTTTGTCATATTAGCGGTCGCTTTTACAGTGTGGTGTTTGGTTAAGATAAGCGCGGGTTTGTAAGTTAATACTCTACGTAAACGCAGGAGAAAATATTGTGCATATTTTTGTTTTAAAGCGTTTATGGACATATCACAGCGACAGCTGAAAAGGGTTTGAATGGAATGAGATGAAAGTAAATGAAGTATTTGGTCATGGGTGGCTTTAGATATTTTCGGGACTGCGTGCCCTTATTGCAGAAAATACAGCCGTTTGATAGTTATTGTGAAAGTTTGGAGGTATATGCTTTCCAATGGAAATAAATATTTAATATGTATTGGTATTAACATTAAACATTGTTATCATTGGTATTTCTGTAGCCTACAAATAATGGCTATCTTCTGAAGGCAAATTTTGATTTTTTATATCAAGTTTTTGTAAAAAAATTATTCTTCTGAGATTTTTTCAAACGTTTTAAACTTCAGACTAAACACGGAGAAACAGAAAGTTTATTTGAAAAACACATGGCTTGATGTCCATCCATTATTTTCAAAATTATATGTGAAGAAATCCGCACACCCATAAATCGAATAGAAGAGTTTCAATCAAATCGATGGAATCATTCCGTAGGAATTGAGTGCCTAAAATACCCATTACCTAATATCCATCGGTTTTTAGATAATTTAAAAACGAATTCCTTCATTTAACGATAATATAAGTAGCAATTAATCACTATAATGCACTATCAATATAAATGCATTTTTCACAACATTTAAAAACTTTGCAAATATTGTGTGAAGTTTTAGATAGTTATGCAAGTGAAAAATTTAAACCATTCAGCCCTATAAGCACCGGGCGGAATGTATCTTCAAAACACTCTTTAGAATGTTTTCTTGGTTTACGTAACTTTATAAAAAAAAATTCTTTACGTACTTCCATGTCTAAAGTGACTATGCTAAAGCAGTTTTCCTGCTTAAGCACAGTTTGCTTAACAGCAGACTTATTAAACTGAGAGCAACAGTACTGTACAATATTTATCATGATCAACACGATTGTCCTGATATTGCGAGACAAGTGCAGCTTCGTGTATCTGGAAGATCGACTCGTAGCTCTGCGCTCTTTTGCCTTCCGACAGCTCGTACTAATGCTGACACCCTCGCCTTACTGCTCAAACTTAGTGACAATGTCCACAAATTGTTTTATTCTGTCGACAATTCGTTAGTTTGTCATCCCAGTACAAGCTGTCCGTTTGTAGAATATTAATATGTTATAACAGTAATTAATTAATTGAAATTTGTCTGTAATTATTATTCTTTATAATCTTCTCTTGCAAAATAACTATAACGTAACATTAATGGGTCACTTGGGTGTCCGTTCGTCTATAACAGACGATTTTCTCAAAATTTAGCACAAAGATAGATGTGTAGTGGTTCAATTATAGACGAGGTATAAAAAGATGGTTTATGATATTTTAAGGGGGCAAATTAGAAAATATAAAAAATCCTTGAATTTTATCGAGTAGGATGTCAAATGAAAGCTTCTTAAGCAAGAATTTCAGTATATTTATTATATATATTATTTTATAAATTTGTTTAAGAATTTTTTGGAAAAAATACTGAAAAATTGTAGTCTTCAACTTGTATCATCCAAAATGTAGCCCAGAAAAATCTAAAAAATTATGAATATTGAGAATTATATACAGATTGAACGAAATGTATGAGGATTGAAAAATTCAGGTGCGATTAACTTTCATAAACAATTTATTTATTTATTTTCTTACAACTGCTGAGCAATAAGTTCCAGAGAAAAAGATTTTAATCAAACAATATTTCTTACGGTATAAGGCACAATTTTGTTATTGCATGTTTTAGATAATGTTTAATTTGGCTCAGTCGAAAGCCAGTGCGATATGGCATTGGTATGATCGGCGAAGAGTAACGCGGCCGATTAGTCCATCTTAAGCACAAAGTCGGAGTGCATTACTATTTATATTTAAGAATGGATTTGATAGCATGTAACACTAAATGTGTTACATGTATTTCATACTTTATAGCTTACACTTGACCGATTTTTTTAATGTTTATTTAATTTAAATTTTTTAAAAGAGCTACAATTAAAAAAAACCTGTTAAACACTTCGCAGGTTTCGTTTACATATAGGAATTTATAAACATTGAATGGTATATAATATTTCTATTAAACTATTTTCAAAATTTTAATTTTTTAGAACGAAAATATATTGTCTACTATATCTTTCACAGGAGTAGATTAAAAAAAAATTATGTTATTACGCCTAAATTCCAAACAGCCTTTGTATGCAAAATAAGGCCTTCGTTTTAACATATTTATCACCAAAGTGACAAAATGAAAGTTCCTTATTTTGAATTCTCTAATTGTTTTTCAATTTATGCTTCTATTTTTGTTTCTTAACATTTTTCTCGTCTTTTTTCTTAAAGTTCTTAACAATTTTTCTTAATTTATGGTCCAGTTTGTTCGTATCATTTTGTATAATTAATAAAACAAGTCGATTTCTTTTATTTCAGAAAGTTTATCAATTCTTGCATCACCACTAACTCCGTCCGGTTGTATTGACAGTTGCTGCCCTTCTTCTATCACTTTAGATGGGATTTGGTATTTTTTATCTTCAATAAAAATATAGTAAAAACAAAGGAAAAAATGAAATCAGTAACAGAATTATAGACACGTAGAGTATCTCAGCACTTTACAAAGACGAAAATGGATCGTTGCAGTGCGCATGACACCCGGAACAGAGCGTACAAACAAGTATTTGTCTTTCCTTTTCCGGTTCAAAGGTGCGGACATAAATTATTAAATACAGAATAAGAAATTGTTTTATTTATTTTCCCTTTGACTCGCGTCTCGTTGCTTTGTGCAAGCCGACATGCGGCAGCCGTAAGGATGGGAAAAAAATTGTATCTCTCAAGCGGATATTGCTTTCGCATGCGAAGATCTTTTGAAATACTGTCTTGACCTCCACGAGTGACATATTTGCTCGACATTTTATTTATTCCGCCGATAGGAAAAGGAATTTAGACATTTGGGGAATAAGGGTAATTTATTTTGCTGATCTGTCATTTATAAAGAAGAGATTGTGTTTGCTTTATGGTAGGAATATATAGGAAATACTGCTTTGTGCATGCACGCGTAGCCACGAGTCATTGTTGTGTCATCGGCCGCTAGCGGACGCTTTTGTATCGTACGTGTTTGTAATAATGTAAGAAACTACTTTTTCCGTGTTTATTATCAGTGAATAATATTAAAGAAAGATTCTGTGCAAATTAAGTAGATATTATAAGACTAAAATTTAAATGAACCACAGATCACCAATCGTAACATCCATGGAACAAAGATCTAATACGAAAAATCGAATTTCACATTTTGAATAAAAAATTAATTAAATAATAATAATTAATAATTATTTGCTTAAAAGGTAAAACTATCATGAATTCAAATATTGCTTTGGTCTCAAAAGAAAATTATTTTAAAAACTTTACAAAAGTTAAACTCTACAAACGTAAGCAAAAAGAAGTTTATACTACTTACTCGTAAAACACCTGTTTCAGACTCTGTTTGTACCTTGGCCATTGAGGGGAAATGATTTGCGATTTCTGATATTTTCGACCATAAGTCGAGTGCGGCCGAACGAGAGGTACGCCCAGTGACCGAGTTATAAGTTTAGTTTTATTTCCTCACTTTTCCCAGTTAGTAATGGGGGCATGAGTAAAGTACTGGATTACGTATGGAACAAGATAGGAATCACAGTTCGAATGTCGATGTTTGTTGTTTGTCTTCTTTTATTTTGGTTTGAAAGTAATATTTCTTTGTTTAAATCAAATCAAAAACACTTTTTTACCACACATTTCTTAAAAAACTTTCCTTGTTTAAGGTCTGTTGTTATAGTTTTAAGTGCGTACATAACTAGATTTAGTTTAACGAAAAAAAAGTTTATTTCAAATCCCACTGTCCAAGTTTCTATTTCTATGTTTTTGGTGTTTACTCGATTAAGAATCGATGTTCATATGTAGCGTCCGGTATGAAGTTTTATGAGGAATACAATCAGAGTGTTAGAAAAAGTGTAACCGTTAGGTGGCGTATCTTTAGAGTGAGATATTAATGTTTATTTGGCATTTTCTTATGGCGTAATCCTAATGACGGAGTGTGACACACATATTGGCATTTCGCCATGGCGTAATCGCAATAACGGATTGTGACACACGTGGTTGCTTATATCATGATGTAATAATTAAATGTCATTATGGGTGAATATTTAATATCTTCTATCCGATGAAACTAAAAAGTTTCTTTTCATTTTAACTTCTTAGTCTGACGTTACTGTTTTCAAATTTTATTTTTGTATAAATCTGACCTTGTTTATTTGTGTTTTACTTGAAAATATTGGCAGCATTTTTTTATTAAAGAATTTTTCATTTGCATTTAATTATGTTGATATGTATATTTGCATACAGTGTTACCTATTTTATACATTCCAAGACAAATATATTTAAGGGGTAAGGTCCATTCGCGCATCGGAGCTGCCACGCGTATTTTTTAAAGAATACTTTTTTATTTTTTATAACATATATAACTCCCTTTCGCGCTCGGGGTATACCAATATATAAAATCCTCGTTTAGAGTGAAGATAAATAAATGTATTTATTTATTTTGTAGTGTTTTTTGTATGTAATTGCACACATTTTATAAATTAACTGAGCGTATTTGATTCAATTGATATACCATTTGCGTATTTGATTGAATTGATATACGCCAAATAATGTTATAAATAATAATATTAAACTTTTATTTTATTAATATTAATTATGAAATTTAGACGAGAAAAATGGACAATACTTGCTGTCAGTAACACACAGATATATTGGTATAAAATACTTAGAAAAAATATTCGGTATTCTGATGTGTGGGAAGTCGATAATAATATATATTATTCAGTATACATCATTTACTTTATAATGTGTTAGAGAAAAAAACGGCAAAAAATTAGTTTCAACTTAACATGAACGATATTCGATAACTTTAAGACACGATGGGTAAACAAGATATAGTATTGATGCTATATTTATTGGGTATTTGGCGTAAGGAAAGTGAAAAAAACCTTGTGACATGTTATCATTTTGCAATGTAGAAAATATTTTTCTAGAATATATATTGTAATATTTATATCACACATATTACGTCACACTAAAGTCATTATTTTATGTACACTTGACATAAAAATCAGTCGTACTATATTAATTAGATCGTTATACATCCTGAATTACAATTTTTTAACAGAATGACACTGTAAATTTGATCTTAGCCAACAAGGCTGAGAAACGATAAATATTATCCACATATCAGTTATCTTATACGACACGCAAATTTTTCGTAGTTCGTGTTGTAAAAAGTTTAGTGGCGCCATCTTACATACGAAAACTATAACAACAAAATGCGAGGCAAAAGAAGATGCTGTAATAATGAAGTGGGAAAAGTCATTGTGCTATAAATAATTTAAAAAACTTGAGAGGTGTCAAGGGACACCCGGATGGAACGAAGTTGCTTTCGATTAATTAGTGAAGGAATTGTAATAAAATTTTATTTCTTTTAAGTTAGAATAATAATTATTGTTATTATTTTTTATTATTTATTATGTACAAAAAACCTATATACACTCAACAAAAATAATCGTCGCGACACCACACTGTTCAATGCGAAATAGAAAGACGAAACGAAAATAACTGGCTCGCTTTCTATGAGAGAGAGAGACAGACAGAGACACACGCGCACACCGCACGGCTTGCAGCGCGCCCGCTAGCAACTATAGCAAAAAGTGTCGTTACAACTTTTGGTCTTAATTTTTTCCGTCTAGCCCCCTTTCGCAACGCGCGATAAGGAACTTCGTTCCAATATCAGGCTTTATTCGAATAAATGTTTAATACGACTTAAATAAATAATTAATTGTTTTGAATCACATGTTGTGGCTCTAAGAATAGTGAATCGAATTCTGAAAAACGTACACCGTCTATTTGTATCTCTTTATTGACAACTTCAATATGTTTGATAAATAAAATATTATCACCTAATAATAAAGAACAGTATTCATTTTTATTTTGTTCTCAAAGTAAAATCATTAAATTGTAGTGTCAAGATTTAGATATTTGAATTTATAATATAAACTTGTCTTCATGCATATGGTTAATAATTTGTTCTAGTGGTTTCCATGTGACTTTGACTTTATCCTTAATATGCAACAAAATATATAATTTCTAAATTTAATAGTGCTAAGATTGTTTAACGATCCGAATTTTTTACATCATTCGCGAGATTAATGAGATTGTGAACATTGTATGATATTACGTTGACCCTACATACAGTTTTGTATTCAACAATGAATCACCGTAACAATTAATTTGCATAGTTATTGTAGACTAGCTGTGCCCGCAACTTCGTTTGCGTGAGCTTTAGAACATAAACGATAAATTGTTAGCGTTTCAGATGCGGGAAAGTGCTACGTACAGCTGTACGTGCGAA
Source organism: Druceiella hillmani (assembly GCA_039881145.1). Taxonomy (NCBI): domain Eukaryota; kingdom Metazoa; phylum Arthropoda; class Insecta; order Lepidoptera; family Hepialidae; genus Druceiella; species Druceiella hillmani. The sequence continues at coordinate 1,456,743 of JAYKKI010000095.1, read as the reverse complement.
AAGCAACTGATGCTTAGGTCCACGCCAGCTAGGCGCAAGGTTTGTCATGTTTTTGCTAACACAATGACACCACAATTTATGAAATTGATTTGCGACATCTTTCGTTGAATAGCATGCAACGAAACATTAAAAAAATACATATCGCGTTATATAATAAAAAACACTTAGTTTTATATATCTTCGAGTAGAAATAAAAAATATATGAATTAATCAAACAATTAAAGCGCATTATTAAGAGTCGTATTTATGTTGTGTTGTTAATTTTAAATCCCCACTTGCACCATCTATTGTAGAAAAGCAAAATAATAGTACAAACTTTGTAACTTTATTTAAGCCTGAAAATATTTAGAGTATGGATATGATGTGAATTATATTGCATTGGATCAGTTAATTTGATACGGCGCAATATAAAAAAGATTCAAATTCATTCAGTGATAATTGACTTAATGCGATAGAGGAAAATGATATATTTTAAAAACCTTGTGATGACACCTATTGGTTTTTAAACTGAACTTAGTTCAGTATTATTGAGGTGTTGTATTTTATTTTTTTAATTATGGGTATTTATATTTATTTACTGCCTCATTTTGTAGTTTTTTGTATTCACAAGTACGTATCGATATGTATAGATTAGCAAAAACATCTAGATTCGGGGTGATTTTTGCACGAACTAGTTTTTGTATTTTCATTTAGGTATGAGATATTTTCTCAAAATAAAAAAATATTCTATATGTTGACCCGGATAGTCAGTTATTATCATAGTAAATTTCAAAGAAATCCATTATATGATTTTTGAGTGATGCGGTAACAAAAATACAGACAACCAGGCATTTTCGCAAAATAAAAAGTATCCTAAATTTGACCTAGATAGTAAGTTATCATCATAACAAATTTCATCCATATCGGTCCAGTGGTTTTTGCGTGTTTCGGTAACAGAAATACAGACAGGCAGCATTTTTAAAATTGGAAATTTTGTTTTGTATCGATAATAATGACTTTTAGGATAAGATTTTCCTAAAAATATTCAATGTACAGACACGGCTCAGTTACAGTTTTATTATATGTGGAGTTTAAATATTTATGACGATCGCATAAAATTCTGACTGCAAAACTTACAGCAGTAAAAAAGTTATAGTATCTTGTTATTAAAGTAGTTTTTAATATTCCGACGTGTTATTATAGTTGTCACTCGGACATTTATACTTTAGTGACTAGACGGCGCTACATGCCGATTTGCATAACGAGGTCGAAGCGGTATATATATATATATATATATATACATACATATATATATATATATATATATATATATATATATATATATATATATACATATATATATATATATATATATATATATTTACATATATATATATATATATATATATATATACATATATATATATATATATATATATATATATATATATCATCATCATCATCATCATATACATTAATACGGTAAGGTTAAGATGTTACACTCCCTTTTTAGAAAAAACCTCACAACTAATTCACATAAATTATACATCATTTTATAGATAATTGCTTGCTCTACCGCCATCCACAACTAAAAAATTTATTATTGCTATTGTTTTTGCAAATTAATTAATTATTAAAATTATATACACAAAACAGCAATGCTGCCATTTAACGGCTCAACGTCAATATGATTGACGGTCGGTAAAATTTTTGTTTAATGTCAAATCCACTCACGTATAAATAAAGTGGCGCTTTAGCTCAATGCTTTTGATACTTGCGCCTCTATATGTCAATTTTAGTAAAATATTTGTTTGATCTGTCATCTGAGCTTCATAATGGAATAAATAATGCGAAGACTTCGCACGGGTCACACTAGTATATATATATATAAACTTGTTAGGTACATGTTAAACTCGCTCTACTAAGTTTTACTACACACTTAAGTGGGTTTATTTTGCGTATATTGTTTAAATAATCTACTTATATTTATAAATAATAACGAAGTAGATTATTTAAAAAATCATACCGTACTAAATATTAAATAATTTTATTTCCACAGAAGACTAGGGGATTGTTAGATATGTAAGAAATACTTTTCTAACTATTTTATTGTTATGGATCTCATTCCACAAACGTAAATGATATTAGATATTTGCGATTCTATTTTCGTGACTATTTTAATAATAACCGATAAAACGTAACGTACTTTCACTTCAATTTTTCAGTGTTACGATATGTTATCAATATATCGTCAGCAATGTGACAGTAATTCTTATCTACACTACATTAAAATAAATATCAGCTTAAGATTTAAAATTGTATTACTCTGAAAACAATAGCCAAAAAATTATAAAAAATGTTGCCAAGGGGATTTCTACAATTTAACAAACAGAAAACGACACTATTAAATCGATCACAAAATACCTAACTATTAAAACAGTCAAAATAAGTGTAACGAATTTAATTCTATGGAATTTTAAAATTATTGAAAGAAATCGGAATAATTATGACTGGTTCCTGTTAACGCGTCGAGTGACACGTTATGCCATTGATTAATTTACAGTACTACTCCGATTTAAATATTTTATCACCGTGACGATAAAGAGAAAAACGCCTTCCTTGAACTCAATGAGCCGATTTTTATGGTTTCTTTATGGGTCATTAAATTACTAAATTTAAATTAAATTCTAACCTTTCTCAGTATAATCCTGCAGTTAATTTTTTAATTTTTTTTTTGAAAATGATGTTTTTTTTATTATCAAGTTATTTATTATATTACCTCATTTTCATTTTTATGATTAAGATCTGTAGACATTGACTTTTTAAAGAGTGTTACGGAGGATATCATTAAAGGTCATGTTTCATTGGACAAAGTTTTACTGTCAAAATTTCCCCTAACAAAATGTAAAATATTTTCTTGCACTTTTAATAAATATGGTAATAAACTTTATATTTCAATGTGAAACTTAAATCTGTAATTGTCTTTCAAATCCAAGATACGATGAACGTGCCATGGGAACGTGGCGCATGCGTGTCGTTCGCATCATACGCAAGCTATTTGAAATCAAAAGAAAAATACTGCTGCGTAAGACAATATCGTCTTAGAAGGGATTTTCGTAAGACAATATCGACTTAAAAGGGATGGTGCCTGTGTATAATGTGTGTTCCTCCCCATTTACGTATAAATTTTTAAATAGGGTAACAAATGAGTACATTTGTCTCGTTTGACGCCATCAAATTTTTGGGGTGAAAAGCGATTCTACATTTAAAATGACATTTAAATAACAATGAAATTGTGTTTTTCTGTGTTTTCGCCTTTATCGACGAATCGCAGAGTTTATGTCGTTCTCAACAAATTCATAAAAAAATCACCTTGATCTAATGTTTTATGTGTGACGAGGAATTTGTTTGAAGAAGATATTTAGTATAAATTTCAATGTTATGAATGCAAGTGTGTTGTTTTTTCCACGTCACAATGAAACATCGGATCAACGTGATTTGGATAGAGATATCTGATGGGACGAGAAATGATATAGATAATTTCGGAAAATCTAATTACTTAGAAAAAGTTCTTATGTTAAATTTAATACACATATAAACGAAATAAGGAATCAACATCGTAATGAAGCAACAGATTAATATGATATAAAATTTTAAACACTTTAATATAAAAAAATTAGCAATATAATAATTTTATTTCATTTATAATTTAGAGGGATTCATAGAGTCTTTGTATTACGAAGTCACAAAAATAAAGGCTTGGTATTTAATTTCCCTTAATCATTCCGTATGGCGCTCCATATTTTTAATTTCTCCCTATAAACTTGTAATTATAATGACGCGAGCAATGCCACCAATAAAAGCTGGTATCAATTACATTCAATTTTAAACTTGTTTACTTGCAACATTATTACAAGCCTATTGGTTTGATCTATTGGTTTGATCTAATTACAATAATTAGATCAAACCAATAGATTTAGAACAAACGTACAAATTTTTGGTTTGCATCAACGAATGAATTTAGTTGAATTCAGAAACTGTGATTTTTAAATTTAACGCATATTTTTGATTAAGCAAGTTTTAAAATATTAGTGCAAAAGGTGTTTAATCACATCACAAGATATCGAAATGTTGAATGAAAATGAAATGCAAAAATAATAACATAAACATACGTTATAAAATTTCAGTGAATAAAATTACACAAAAAATATAATAACAGGATAATTCACTAATAAATACGTGGAGAAATATAAACAAATACCACACTATTCGCAGCAGAAAGTGCCGTAGTCTGTACGCACGCGGTCGACACCAAACAATAATAGTACAGTTCTACTACTGTTCGGTGTAACAGAACAATAGTAATTTTTAATAATATGATATCTATTATTACAATAACTATTAAATAGGCATTTGTATAAATATTAATTCAATAAAAATATTATAAACTATACTTTTCTCAACATCTTTTAGATACGTCCAATAATCATTCCACGTTTCACGCCATCCCAAAGGCTAGTCTCTAAATATAATTAATAGATTTTTTATAATTTGTAAACCCTATTCTAAACAAAAATTATTCCTTTATATTAAAAGATGTAAGAGAAAAGTAAACTTATTTTTCTATATTTTCTTCAGAAGGCTTATTAAAACGCAATTTCAAAAATATGTAACTTTTCAACATATCCTTTGTTAACGAAATTCCAAAAATTGTTTAAAAATAGCTTTTATATCTTACTATTTTTAAAATAATTCATTAGGAAGGCTTGGATAAATTCAGAATTTAATTGATGAGTTCTATATTTTTAATATGTATCGAATTAAGCCAGTTAATATTTAATTATATACAATATAATATTTAAACTAAATTACAAGCAAATAATTAAAGTCTTTAAAAAATTATAAACAAAAACATTACATTTGTACTTTTTTGTATATTTTATATATATATCCATTTAGTCCACGTTGATATAACATAGTTTACACGAACGTAATAAACCCAAATTTTGAACGCGCAATTAAACTCTTACTAGTTGAACGTGTTACTCGTGGATTATAGAACACGAACAATACAAGTTCGACTTGTTCCTAGTCGATTTTCATCATTCATATTCTTAAGATAATGTTTGAATCGATAGCAATAAACGACAATTCGAATGAATAAAAATGGATTACATATTTTTACTAAAAACGCTTGTATTTTATTGATTCTTTGCTCGATTTTAACTTACATTTTAAGCTAATTTTCTTTATTATGTTGATTGAAGTTATTTCCATAATACACATAATAATTAAAAATAAATACTTTAAATCTAAATAAAAATTAAAAAGAAACTAAATAACTATAAAAACCCAGAAATATTTTTCAATTTGAAAAAGAAAAACAAATGACAATCTAATACTCCGAAAGTTAATATTGAATTAGAGACAGAATAATAGTGGCTAACAGGAAGCGCAAACTCCCGTGGGAATCTGGACATAAATGCAAATGGCTCTCACTTAAAATTCCCTTCCGCTTTTCCATTATCCTTCCTGAGTGAATCAGTAGTGCAAGCGCCAAGGTGATACGTTATACAGCAAAGACCAATTCCTGTAAAACTTTCAGTGCACAAAATGAGATAATGCATAAATTGCAATACAACTATTCACAATATTATTTTTTTAAGCCTTTTGTAAATGCGAAATTATAAACCTTTTTTTTACAAAAAAAAAGGTTTATCAAGCAGCGAAGACATTTATGACTAAATGGTATATAAGTTTCGGTGTATAAAATGAGATAGTGTATAAATGACTAATAATTTATTAGACCTAGAACTATATGACTTTTTTAATATTATGTGAATAGAATAACGAAACTTTGTTACAAAAAAAAGGAAATTTTTTCAGATAATGAATATAGCTACCACTAAATAATATAAAAGTATTGATGCATAAAATAAGATATTGTATAAATCGATACACAAGGCACAGAAAAAGCGCGTAAGCCGTTCATAAAAATCAATCAAAGGACAATTCGTTATCTCAATTGTCCTGTACGATGCCAAAACATAGTCTGTGAGGGATATTATATGTAAATAATTCCAGACTTTCTAAAAATAGATGTGCAGAAGTCTGTGAAGATATCAAGAACACATCGAGATGGTTTTTCAGAAAAATGAACAACTGCAGTTTTTCAGAACTATGGAACTGGATATAACAATTTATATTCTATAATCATGGAACAAAACAAGCACCACATAATGGAGAACTACACGTTCCAAGTCATCACACACGTAGACGTTGACGATCGAAAAACCCGGAAAAACGTGATTATATCATCCATCCTGAATCATTTCAGTTCTATCTAGGGGCACGAATGGATTTCTCTCATGCTTCACAAGTGGTCGGAGATATTTGAAGATTCTTCATTGAATCCTATATATATATATATATATATATATATATATATATATATATAGAAATATACATATATACACACACATACATACGAACTGTCTATTTTATGACCTATATCTTACGGCAAATTTTTTTTCTCGAACGCATTTAGCGAATGTTCTAACTGGCTCAAAAATTGATTCGATCTAAATCAAGTCATAGTGCCCAATGAAACCACGTCCTAAAGATTCCTTTAGGACATAAAAGTTTGTAATTAAGAAATCCTAGCAAAAGATTCAATAATTCTCTGTTGTAATAGACATCTGTTTCGAGTAGTAGTTGATAAAGTCGAGAACCAGTCAAGTCAGATCGCTGACCGATTGGTAACGAAGCGAAAGTAAAGAATTTCAAATTTCTCATTTTTCGTAATGATAGTAGTGTGTCACATAAATAATAATTCGTTTTGTCCAATAACTTCTCTCAGATATCTGTTTTGAGTGGTAGGTGATAAAACCGAGATCGAGTCGAGTCGAGATAGCTGACCGATTGATAACGAGTTGAAAGAAAAAAGACATAAATACTAGTTCATTTTTAAATCACTAAACTAGGATTAAATTGACGCTGACGTAAACGCGTGACTACTTAAAGCATCCCGTAATTAGTATTGTCTAACGCGAAGAGAAAATTTCCAATTTGTTATTTCTTTTACTTGGCATCAATATTTGTTCGCCCTTATTATTAAAAAATAAAAGAAAATTCATATTCATCTTTTACTTCGAATGTTGAATCTATATTTTAGCTTAATTTCATTTAGAGTTGGAATACTAAATTATTAATTTCGATTTATTAGTATTGTGGATTAACTTCGATATTTTTGGTTGTATAATAATAAGAAAAGATATTTGAATTTATAAAATCCACAGAACATCTTTCATGACACGATGAAGAAAAACTAAGCCAAATATCCTATAAATTAAAGAAAAGGTTTTAAAATAATTAACTTAACTTCAAACACTTTTCCTACTAATCAATACTAAAAAATAAAAAAAAGAAAATATTCACATAGTAAGAAAGTTAATAACTTCTAAAATGAACAGAACTATGACTAATGGACAAAAGTCAAGGTGTAGAAATATGAACTAGTCGACAAGGGTTAAAATGTTTTCATAATTTAATACATATCCCGTCGGATGCCCATGTACATGTACATATGAATGACCGTAGCTTATGTCGTTATTTCGTATTCATTTTCCACATTTATTTCAGCAGACGGAAAACGTTCGTCTGCATATCAGCGTGGCGATATGTAATGGGTGTTGAACTGAGTTTATACAATCAAACATTTTATTCTTGTTTATATTATAATGCAGTGATGTTTTAAATGTCTTGACAAATGTGATTAATGAAAGAACACTGTCAAGTTCGAGTAGAAGTTGTATTCAGAGAATTTTATACCGTTATATGATGTATTTTTGATTATTAATAAGTAGGAAATATGTAAACATAGAAAAAAAGAAAATCAAACACCATAAAACAATTCGTTTGTTACGTAATAAGTTCGCAAAGAATCATAAAGTGACGATTTTCGGATTGTTTTCTTTACTTGTGCTGTAGGACCACCCTTCGTAACAAATTTTAATATTTTAGGACGATGGTTAGTACCCTTAATTTGGTGAGTGAGTCAGCACTTTTCAACTTTGTACCCGAGCCTGTTTATGGGAAAAAAAGTCTTGAAAGATAGGCAGAAACACAAAAAAGTGACCTATGATTTCGTTTTTTTCATTCTTACTTACGGAACTATACAAGCCCTGGAAAATTATTATAAGTGGACTTTTCAGTACTCGATATTTTCAACTTATTTTTAAACGAGAAGTAACACTGGTCTTACTTATTCATGGGCGTAAACGTTCTTTAGTGTACATATTGGTTTATCTATAATGAAGCATTTAGGGCACTCATCATTTAACATAAATTTGGTATCCACTTAATGTTGTTGAGGATTTTATTCAGAAATATGTATTAAAAAAAAGGGAAATTATTATATTTTGAAAGTTACTTTCAAGCATTTATATTATAAATATTATTATTTTTCGTATAGAAAGTTTTGTTGTTTCACATATTACCACAATTTTTTGCAGCCTATCTCTTAATTGGTAAAAAATTCATATCGTCACAATATATTTGCCCTATGTATCTACTTCTTAGTCTATTATCTAATTTTAATTTTATTTAAATGTCTCGGAAACTACAATTGGCACCAATTTAAATTTTGTTAGTTACGTTAGAATCAAAAGACTTATCTCTTAGATTGGGAGAAGTCAGATATCCAGCACTCTCTGAAACTGAATCTTTCAAGGAAAGTAACAGCAAATTTCTTTGGATAAAGAAGTGTACATTACCCGAAAGTGCGACTCGGTACTTGATGCTACATTGCCGTGAAACTAGATTGTAATCAGTCTGAAAGCCGTGAATAGATAAAAAAACTTTCAGGTAAGTTTATTATATGACAACATTATTCCAAAATACTCTAAAATTCTGTACAATGACCGAATTTCTAATGGAACTTACAGTACTTTTAACCGATTTAAAAAAAGAGGTTATGTTTTCGACGCCAATTTTTTCCGATATATCTATATAGATTTCTTCGAGATTTTTGAGCCGATTTGAGTGAATCTTTTTTTTTGTAAGAATATATTAGCGAAGTGGTTTCATATAAACAGGATATTGACTTGATGTGACATCAAGAAATGAATAATGGAACTCCTTAACGAATAGCTATAAATCAATCGTTATTCAAGGTATTTGCTACTGGTAGTCCTTATTGTGCAAAGTAACTCTAAAATCTACCAAGTCACAGTTTGATGATGAATTCTGGAGATGAAAAATTGAACTGAATGAATTTTAATAAATCACCCGTGATTGCTACTGTTGATCCGTGTAGATGTTTGTTACTGTTAATTTTATTTGTTAAAATAAATACAAAGTCAACCAGGTCATGATGTATCATAGAGATATTTACTGCTAGTAGTTTTTACTTTGCAAAATAGTTACTGTCTGATGGTGAGTTCTGGAGATGAACAATGCAAATTATTAATGAATGATAGTAAATCAACTGTGAATCAAGATATCTGGTATTGGAAGTTTTTACTTTGGAAGATCTGATGTTGGTCTTCATATATAAGGAACGGAACTCCTCTAACGCTAACATCTAACCACTAGCGTCTTCTGTTATTGTTTTACTTCTGTTGGTTGTAGATAACCAGTTTTAGATAAATAGGATATTGCCTATATAGTAGCTTTTGCCCGCGACTTTTAATAATTATACAATACTATAAGGTAGATAATAATTTAATGTTAGATATAGTGTGACATTTGAGACTATTAGCCACTAAACATTTTAAAACAAAATATTTAAAAAAGACTTCAAAAAGTTGAAAAATAACTAACTCAAAATGGGTATTTATTGTTTACGATAAATAACTAAATTATTTGGTTTTGAAGTCGGTGAAACCACTTTTTTTAAAGAAATTTACAATTTCACTTAATTAATCATTTAAATTTAAAACTATTTAAAAAAGACTTCAAAAATTTGAAAAATAACTAACTCAAAATGGGTATCTACTTGTTTAAATGTAAAACTAGTTAAAAAAGACTTCAAAAAGTTGAAAAATAACTAACTCAAAATGGGTATCTACTTGTTTAAATTTAAAACTATTTAAAAAAGACTTCAAAAAGTTGAAAAATAACTAACTCAAAATGGGTATCTACTTGTTTACGATAAATAACTAAATTACTGAGTTTTGAAGTCGGTGAAACCACTTTTCTTAAAGAAATTTATAATTTTACTTAATTAACAATTTAAATTTAAAACTATTTAAAAAAGACTTCAAAGGGTTGAAAAATAACTAACTCAAAATGGGTATCTACTTGTTTACGATAAATAACTAAATTTCCACAAATCAGTTTTGAAGTCGGTGAAACCACTTTTTTTAAAGAAATTTATAATTTTACTTAATTAACAATTTAAATTTAAAACCTTATCTTATAATGTACTAACAATATGAAACTGTTCATAAAGGACTTTTTTTAAATATAAAATTTTGCATTTCTCCGAGTTGATCGGAGTCCTTTAATATTGAGAGGAAAATATATTGTAATGTCATTTTTAACCTAAAAAAATAAAACTATCCACAAAAAGTTATATGAGTTTATGAATCTTGAACTAAATATGAAATAAAACTATCCACAAAAAGTTGTACTGAGTTTATGTATCTTGAACTAAATGTCAAAAATAATTAAAATAGTTTTTTTGGAATTCTTAACTCGATGACGAAAAAAATTGAATTTCAGCCTTCACAATATGGAATCCATGAACCGGAAAATACAATAACTTTTAAAACACAGAAATATATTGGTGTAATCGAAATATGTAGATTTAGTTAGTGCTATGTATATTTTGCACTGAAAGCAAAGCGTCTGCGATGTATGTCTTGCACAAAACGCAATATCCTTCAGGCGTTGTTTCCGTGTAACATGTCAACAAATTAACATATACGTACTTCTGACATGGTAGTAATATCTTATTTTATAAATCCTTCTCCCAACGTATCAATCTTGGTAATAATGGACAATCACAACAGTCATGTATACTCGAAACATAAGAAATATCCTAAAATGATAATTTAATATTAAGAATTTTTCTATACTTATTACACCGATTGCTGTTTGATAAATGCAACACTTTTTTTAAATATCTCAAGACATTATACAACAGGTAGCGTAAATTGTGAAATCGTTCTTTAAATGTAGCTTAAAAATCCTTTATGGAATTATCGAATTTTCAACAATGCATATTTGAAATCAGGGGAATTTCTGCCTTCTAAATAACATAGATCTTTCTTACGGAATAACAATGACTTGTTATGAAGATTTTATTGAATTTAATAATCTAAATGCCAATATCATTATTAAAAATATACCAAACTATCTCCCCGCTATACTAGGAGAGTTACAATTACTTTGCAATAGTAGGATCATATTTAATTGAGTCGATTTTCAGAATAAATTAATCAATAAAAAAATTATTAAGTTGATAATAATTAGTAAAATGTCTAGTAATTTTAAGTTAGCTAAAGGTAAACTACCTATTTCAAGTTTAATTCGTACGATTTAGATACGTAATAAACATTTAACATTCATTAACGTTACGACTCTATTAAAATAATGTAGTGTCAACGTATTTTATGTTTCGACGAGTTACGTTAAACACTAACCGCGTGGTGGTGTACCCGCACTCGACCACATTTCCATTCCCTAACGAATTCAATTAATTTTTGTTAAAAGCTCCTTAGTTGACACTCGGTTGAGAGTGCTAATATGCTGCTGAAGATGTCGCTGGTTTACGAGCTGTCTGTATTACGTCACTCCGTTGGTTATGTAGATCACTTGAAATGTAATAATATAAAAGAAAATAAATGAAGTGGAAACAATACGTTTATGTAGCTGAGTATTATCTAGGTGAATTTACTGAAAAATAAAACATACCAAGTAATGAAAGTAAGTATTTAAAATTGTAAATTGCGTAACTTTTTAATGAGAGCACATGAGAAGAAGAGAAGCACATGCGGTATCAACATAACGCTCAGCGGTCGCAACTCGTTACCAACAAAATCATAAAAATGATACCAAATCATTTTTATAATTTTATATTACACTTATTTTAGAATATCTATTGTTGATACCTTAAAAATTATCGGCAAGTTTATTTTTTAGCTATATTTTAACAAAATACAAAATTTTAAATATCCACGTTAAATGCTTTCTAAAAAAGTAACTGTAAAAGACGTGATAGACAGACACATTGATGGACAAATGAATAAAAAGAGACGAGCAAAAGTGGTTATTCAGAAAACAAAACAAAAATAATTTTTTCCACAAATAATTTCCGGTGCTATTTGACAAAATATTACCCAATATTCATTACCTGCTCCTTATTCGGTGGTCACACACGTCCAATCGCTGTTTATTTCGGATAATGCTCTTGTTTTATGCTGATGTTTGTTCCGACACATAAATTACGGAAAGCTGTCTAATAGCTTGAAATATTCTATTTACCGACAGTCCGCGGTTCTGTTGGTGATAACTATTGCATGTCATTTTTCCAGCATATACGTATAGCATGGAGGTAAACAAAATTAACATTATTTTGTATATATGCCAATTATTCGTTTAAAAGAGGAACCAATTATGCAGCTATTTCACATTTTGTTAAAAACTTAATAAATATGTCCATAGTTTTAAGTTATCAAAATCAAAATTCAAAATTAAGTATAATAAAATTATTAATGATTTTGTTTCATTTTTTTGGTTTTGTAGGCAAGCAGTTTCGCTCGTCGTTGTTTGTACGTCTATCCACCAGTTTAACTCCACTCTCTTTCACGAAACAATTTTCTTATTTGTTCCAATCGTTTTTAAGAACTGTTTAATATAGAAATTTGGAAAAATGTAGGTAAAATGAAAATATGTGTTTGCTTTTAAGTTATCAAAATCAGATGAATCTGAAAATGGGTATAATCAAATTATAAATAATTTCATTTCAATTTTTTGGTTTCATAGGTAAGTTTCGCTCGTTACTGTTTATTCATTTGTCCACCTGTTTGTCTGCCCGTCAGGAAACAATTTTGCCTGTCAGTCACAGCCTTTGTTTAAGGAACTATTTAAGGTAGAAATTTAGACTTTCTTATTTTGGTAAAATGCAGGTAAAATTAAATATGTTCATAATTTTTAAGTTTTCAAAATCAGATAAATTTCTTTACCACAACCTAGGTTTCGTTGTATTACAACATTTTCAGGTGGGGTATTAGCAAAGAAAGTAGAAATAATACTACATCACGTAGTTTTATTTAATTGTGTAACAAAATTCTAATTGATTTTCTTTCTTTTGTTTGGTTTTGTTAATAACCAGTTTCACTGGTCTCTTTTTATTTCTCCACCAGTGTGTTATTTTTTTTAGAAAGCATTTAACGTAGATATTTCAAATTTTGCATTTTGTTAAAATATAGCTAAAAAAGAAATATGCCAATAATTTTTAAAGTATCAAAAATAGATATTCTAAAGTAAGTGTAATGTAAAATTATGAAAATGATTTGGTATAATTTTTATTATTTTGTTGTTAACGAGTTTCGCTAGTTCGTGTTTATTCATTTGTCCACCAGTCTGTCACAAACCGTGTTTCTTAAAAAATTTTTAACGTAGAAGTTTGTAATTTCGCAGTTTGGTAAAGCACATCGACTCCAATATATCTCATTACCCCAATATATCTTGAAAATAACTATATTAAAAATATTGGTATAGTTACTTTCAAGGGAGCAAATCAATTTATTGGTCTGGGGCATCAAGTGAAGGAGCGTGTTGTAACGAATTTTATTTAAAACATTTTCAGAGACATTGTTGTAGACATCCATAAAATTTCCACTCACTATCTTTGAAACTACTATGATAATAATTAAGAAAAAAGACTATTCTGGACGAATCTCTCAACTATGTCGGAGAAATATAGAGATGATTCCAAATTTCTTAGCTTTTGAGGAACTCATTATATTTTTGCGCCTGTGTTGGGTATGTATATATTAGGCAATACATTCAAATGGTGAAGAAGAATATTAATATTTGTAAATAGTTTAGTAGAAATATTGTATAGCTTTTATACCTAAGTGCGTAACCCTAGTTTGAGTTCTACTCGCACTTAACAGGTTCATTTTTAACGTGATTAATATTCGAACATTTGTATATCTAAAACGGAGCAACTGCCCGTATATGATTGTATATATTGCAAAAGATGTGGAATTATTTAATTTAGACTCTTCAAAAAGCAAGACTAAGAACTACAATAAATTGAAAGTCTGTATATTTATGGAATTATTTTTTTTATCCGTAGAAATATTCATTGACATGAACTTTCATATCAGTCATAAAATTGTAGTGTCAAATTGTCACTAAAACTTAATAGAATTATTTAATTCTTTAATTAAGAATTAGTTATAATATTTAAGTGTTGGTATAAAGTAAAGCGTAACTTCTATGAGATATGTGTCTCTATAGTTTTCCTACATAATACTACAAGACAAAAACAATTCGAGGCATCACATACTACGTATTGCATGTCCGGCGGATGTCCGCTTTATTTATCGACTAGCGCGCCATCCTCGAGTTTTGACAATAGAAGTAATTATAGGGTAATATTACAAGTAATCAACTTTTAAAATAACTTTTTGAAAATTTTTTTAGGATTACGTTCATCGAAATGAAAAAATAACCCATACAGGTTCACTTGATTATCCACCCGTCCGGCCATCTGTTTATCAAAATCTTTTTTCGCGAAAACAGTTTAAGATATCAAGTGCCCATAATCTTATACCGATATAAAATTTTCCAGTTTTAGAATACACGCTACGAAACACGTGGCTTTTTCAAAGGATTTTTTTAAAATTGTTACCATGTTCTTACTCACTGATCATAAAAATAAATAGGGTCCATCCGACCGACCCACATCTCCGACGATCTTGAAGTCGTCATAATGGGAGTCTTGTAGCAAAAGTACTGGAAAAAATCCGAAAACAAATATTTGCAAATCTTATAGAATTATACATTTTTTTAAAAATATGCGCTGTTATAATATATAGTAAACAATATGTTTGCTTTATGAAAAATTAAAATTCTATAATTAGTTTAATGGAAATAATATGTACGGAACCCTCGTAGTTATACCTGTGCTTGACATATTTTTTAATATTAGTTGTGATCTAAATTTGCCTTTTAGATATGATATGCGTCCTCGGCCGTTCGTCTATACGTGTGTACGTATGTACGCATGAGGACACGCTACAGGTTGCAAATCTTGTCTTATTATTGCGATCCGTATTATTGTGAGTGCCATATTATGTGTGTGTACGAGACGAAAACTATTAGAATAAAAGCCTATTAATTTTCAAAACGGTTTAAATTTGTCTATTATATAAAGTTACCATGTATTTTGATTTTTATATAATTTTTTTTACAAAATTTAGTTTTTTTTGTGGTTGGTGAACTTTCTCGGCCACGGTTTTCCTTCGAATCTTCTTGTCCCTTCACTGCATCTTGTTATTTTTAAATTTTTTGTTTTTAAACTATTCTGACAAAAAAAATATTTGGTTTTGCAAAAGGTTATATTTGTTTTAAGTTGAATAAAATTTTATGTTACAGGTATATCAACACTATTTATGATATAAAACTTGCGTCCATAACATGTTGATATGGCAAAAGCGAAACCGTTTCTTTACAACATGAATGATCATTATTTCAGTCAGGTTAATTGCTAATACAACTGCCTACTTTCATTTATTTTCGGCAGTGTGTTCTTTTTACTATTAAATTATTTCAAAACTTCAATAACCAATAAATATTCAATATTTAAATTATTACCATTGTATAATAAACCTGATGTTAACATGATTTACAATTTGATAATATTGTATGGAAGTGGAATGATACGATTACTAGATTCCCGCTTTCAATATTTTGATTTAACATTCA
The DNA here is from genome assembly GCA_039881145.1 of Druceiella hillmani. NCBI lineage: Eukaryota > Metazoa > Arthropoda > Insecta > Lepidoptera > Hepialidae > Druceiella > Druceiella hillmani. Next base: position 1,440,819 of record JAYKKI010000095.1, on the reverse strand, counting down.
TAATATTCCCCACATCGATCATGAACACATTACATTCTTAAGGTAACAAATTTGAAATAAAATAAATCTAACTTCAACCGATGCTAAAATCTAATTTCAACAAATCCTAAAAGTATCAGAAAATAAATAAACTTTCAAGTATTAAGGATCAATTTCTTTGTACTTAATGAAAACCTCAATTAGATTATATAATTTTAAGATCCCGTATCGAAATTTACAATTGTTAATTAGAAGTCATCAAGTTGTGAAAAAGTAAATCAACTGCATATAACAAGTGATTCCCAATAAGACCTTCTTATTTCTAATATGAACATATCTATTTACTTTCGGAATTACTATCAATAAGCTTTATTTTAAGAAACTCTTTTCTAACTACAAGATTAACTACTTATCAAGCAAATTATAATAATATATAATAATTAAAACGGAAATGTAATTTTAATAGCTAAATCCAAGGACCCTTGAAATTTATAGGTCGTAGAAATACATAAACTATGCTACCTCTATGCTTACTAATATATGTATACAGATACCTACCCTTCAGAGCTTACGATGATAAGCTATAATCTTACATAATTAAACACTAACTCGTTATTATGATTATAATAATACTCAAAAGCAAGGAAAATATTCACAATTCCAGATTCCATAAGGATTTGAAAAATATCCGTTTCCTACTTTTTCTACTAACATTGTGTACAAAAAAATACCTATTAAGAAACTGCATCTATTTAAAAAATTACCTGCCCTTAAATATATAGAAACGTATAAACCCTTTTGTTAATAACACTGACAGAATAAAACGAAAAAACAAATTCCTGTTATTTTTCAATAATTAATTACCCGTATGTTACTTCCTTATTACATACATATATTGTAGTCATCGAAACTGACACATACACAACATGAGAACTTCACAAACGAATGTTTCGTTATTAATTTAACGAATATGCACAATATTCGAAATTCAAAAATGAATGTTTCGTTATTAATTTAACGAATATGTGCTCTTCATTAATATTATTTTATTCAATAATTCCGAATTTGTTGATCCGCAATATATTCCCAAAATTATTTATTCCATTACATAGATTTTAACAAAATTAGTGACTTTGTATTTCATTGAAATCTAATCTTCAAACGTATCTTAATTAATTTCTTTGAATTTCATAGAACAATGGATCTATTTCGAATCGAATAAACTTTTTTATCTTCACAATTGTTTTTAAAAAGAAATATATTAAAAAGCGTACTTTAAAAAAAATCTCAGAGCTTCATTACAAAAAGCTTCTATGAACAATGAATGTTTACGTTCGCCAAAGCTTCCTATTAAGCGTCGCAGTACAATGCAAACGATTGTTATCTCCACAGTTTGAAATAAAAGGATTGTTTCATCCTATAAATGGTAATTCAGTCAATAGTAGCGGCCCCTTGGTTACATTTAATTAAATAGACGTTAGCGAGTCTAAAATCGATAGTTGTGTTAATATGGTAACAAATATTATTAACGAGGCTTTGATTAGAATAACATTTAATTACTCTATTTGTAGATTTACAAATGAGCTACGTTTGAATAAAAAGAGAAATCGAGAATATTGAAATTAAATTTAATAGATTATAAAATTATGTTTTGCTTAGAAACATGAAATTAAAATCACAGGTAAAAAGCTCTTTTAGTTAAAAATCTATGCAAACAATATAAAAATATACCATATTATCAACGAATGACTAATTGTCATTCAGGGTTTTTCTTGAATATTCATTTATATTTATTCGCTGTGTATTTAATATTATGACATGTGTAAATAATAGTCCAATCGAATGAGGCAAGATATAATATTAATTTGGCAAATAATGGGGAATAAATTTATTTAATGGGGAATAATTAATGTAATATTAAAGATTAAAAAAAAATCTTCAAGTTACAGGTTCAAACGCAATTGATGACTGCCGTTGAAATTTATTTGTTAACCATAATAGACTTTGCTAACATGAACATTAATTACTTTAATCAATACGACTATGTACGAAAGATGGATGATATACAATTTTGCCTGAATAATGTAAACGTTAAAGAGTCGTTACTCATTATAATGCGGAAAACAAATATAGTTTTCTTAGTTTAGAAGTAAAATTTGTCATTGAAGGTAAAAAGTTCGAAAGCAGATTCAACCACTAGATGCATCCAAAACAAACATTGATAGTCATTCGGTTGGTGCTTCTCGATTCAATATTTTCTCAAAAAATGATTTTTTGAGAAAATATTGATTCGAAAATTCGTTCTTATATTTCAAGAACCACAATAAAAAAAGCTGTGAAGCCATAATTCACAAAAATGATCATACCTATAATGATTTAGCTTATGTCTCTTCCGCTTATTATCTTACAGTATTTTAAAATAAGTAATTTTGAAAATGTTTTCAATTCATAAAATCAAACAAAATATTCAAAATATTGAACAAAGTTAAATGTATAAAGCAGTTTGCCAGATCGTCACAGATGAACTTGAAATAGTATTTAACGTTTTAAATGAAGTACCCGAATTAGGCATAAAATGCTAAGGATTTTTCAATCGGTGATGTTAATTCATCGATAACCAACCTGTCAACTAGAGCTGCACTGGTATCTTAATAGGTAATCATTACCTCTCAATTGCTACATAATATGAAAAAGTATATATGAAAAGCGATAAGGTCCCATTGTCCATTTAAATCAAATACTCTAATGTGTAAGCTGCTGGAAAATGCCCATTTAACAAACCTTTATTTAATATTCCAATATATTTTGAGTTGGGGAAAAAAACCTTGTTTTTTTGAAGATTTTTTTAACAATTTTTTGTTAGGTCCAATGTGAACAATTGTCATTTAAATCTTCGTTCCTTCACAATGAAATTAAAAACAACAAAAGATTAGTGGTACTCATATGTACTACCAGTCTCCACCTCCCCTGACCAGCTCCCCAAATACCACCAAAACTGGTAATTTTGATATTTATATTTTACATTTATATTAGGGTCATTACTATTCGTAGTAAATCAGCTTTCCATGTTGCTTGGTCAAAAATAAAATAAGCTATAACAGACATATATGCATGTCGTAATTATAAAGCTGATGTGAAAGCATAGAAATATAATGACATAGAAAGCTGATTTTCCATATATCCACAACAATATTAGAAAATAGTTTTGTATGTTCCTTGATCAATAAAACAATAAGCTGGAACAGACACACAGTCTTACACCGAGATTTGATTCCATAAGTATTCTTTTTTTTATTTTAGTACGGAATATGATTGAAAAGTAAGTGAAAAACAATACTTTTTTGTAAAAGTTATGTGTACTAAATGAGAAAAACGCCACATAGTTATTTGCATTTTACACGCCTTTTTATTTGATATTCACATCAGGCGTGGTTGTGAAAAAAGAATCGATTCTCCATCTCGGAACGTCCGCCATATTGGATATATAACGATACTAGACATACTATACTGAACTGCCGAACTTAAACACGCGTGCAATATTCCAAAGCTCTAGTTAAATTAGTCGAATTTATAAATTCAGTTTTGTATAAATAATTTTCTCCTTTATACGAAGGTAGAAATTCAGTTTTGTATAAATAATTTTCTCCTTTATACAAAAAGTAAAGCCAACACAAAAAAAGCAAACAAAAAACTACTAAAACGATGTGAAAATAATTACATATTAAAGATAACGAACCAAACACAAACAAAAAATAACGAACCTAACGAAACTTATCATACAGTGTCAATTGCCTAGGGTTAGTGTTCTAAGACAGAATAATTGTTTTAAAGATTATGTTCAGCGCGTCACATTTTCTCCTCGCACAAATCCTAAACACAAAACATTTCATAAAACACCACGTGTCTAGCAATAGGGTTACCGTATCCAAATATTGGCACAAGCCTTTATATCCTTTTGCGTCACAGAGCCGCCATCATTGTGCCAGTCTATCGTGCGGCTTGAAGATTTCAAAGTTGTTTCCAGAATAACGACAAACGCCGACAACGCATGACCGTTACTGAGCAAATATCCCAAAACACTGTTTTGACGGGGCAAAATGTTGAAAACTTTATCCGTTACCAAAAACAGACTCGCAAACTTATAACAGCCGTAAACATTTTATGCAAATTTGGCCATCTCTTCCTGTATGGATCGGACGAAATTTGCGAAAGTTTATAATTTATGCGGCGAAATCTATTTTTAAGCTAGTCTAATAATTTTATTAAGTCCCATGGAAGAATCGATTTGCAATAAGTAACGCAGACTTATTATATATATATATATATATATATATATATATATATATATATATATATATATCAGATTAAAAGTATTTTACACGGTAGCAATATATTTTCCCTTCCAAAAGATAAAAATTTAAATTTTGTAAATGTTTTAATAGGACTTTTTATCTACCATTAAATGTTCGTAAATTACATTTTCACGGTACGAGCTAAAGAGAAGTGAAAATGGAGGGTAATATTATTAAGACGGAAATACTATTTATGAGACCATTTACTACGTGGTATTTAGTAGTAATTTTTAGGGTTCCATGCTTTAAAAGTAGAAATGGAATACTTATAAGATCACTTACATGTCTGTCCATGTGATAGTCATGGCTATTTTTCATCGAAACAGCTTTATTTGGAAAATTACGATATGACACAGTAATAAAATATATTAACTCGAATATATGACAAAAGGTAAAATTCAAAAATATATTTTGAAATTTTAGGGAGGAAAAATTATATTACAAATTTTTTTAAATTGCAAATATGGCTCTCAAAAACATTGTTTCATAATTTTTGGTATTATAACTTCAGAGATATAGTCCAAACATCGTGATAACATCCCGCACTCTTTTATTTATAAATTACTCAACCTATAAGTACGAAAAAATATGCGTTTTCAAAATTTGAGGAAAGACTGTAGGAAAATTATGGCGATGGTTCTAGATATAATAATTTTTGAAATGTTCCCTATTATGTCTACGAATATTTACATTTTTCTATTTTCAAGACAGATTTTCTCAGAAACTATGTAATGTAATAACTTGAAAGTTGACCCAGTAATACATCTTATTTACCTATTTTATTTTTACATATACTTTACACCATCAACTTTTTAAAAATATGCGTAAAACAATTAAATAGGAGGTAAATACAGATCTTGAATAAATTTTTTTCTCACTTTAAGTATCATGTGGAATATCAAATTAAAAGGTTTTTTATGAAGAATGCGAAAACATTTTTTTGCAATTTTAAGTTGTGACTCTGACCCATTTTTTGAATTTTCAATCAATGAAACAAATCACCCTAATCGCTGCCATCCAATGGAATATTCTTTACCTACCGTCGTTGCAATCTTCCCTCTCTGGGGTTATTGTCTGTATATTGTCGACGTTTGAATTAAAGTATTATATACTATTGAGCTTTTAAAGTATTTCCGAAACACACACATACACACACACACACAAACACACACTTTAGGATAATTAATAAAAAATCCTCGACGGTGTGCCAAATATAAACAGAGCGTTGAACAAATAAGTATAAAAGAAACCTGTCAAGCACGAGTAGAACTCGTACTACTAGCATTCCATATACATATAGGCAAAATGTAATGTAAATACATTGTTAATATAATGTTAAAATGTTAAATGTGTAAATATAATGTTAAAATATTCATAGTATTCCTATTAATTTAAAATACAATTTATACACGACGTAAACGCATACGGAATATATCAATATATAAACATGAATTAGCTATTTTTAAATTATTTTCTTTACTATTGCTGTGAGACCTTGTTTCTTCACATTCATGATTCTAGGTCAACGGAGAGTACCCTATAAGTACTAAGGCTCATTTACTTGCGAGTGTCAAAATATGTATTTTTAGGTTATTCTTGATCTCGTCGACTTGAAACTTGATTTTTTTACAACTCCAAGGGACTGTGGACGTAAGTATTAGTTTCAACTTGATTCATCCACGCGTTCCTGAAAAACAAAGGTACGGGTTTCTTCTTTCCTTTCGAGGTAGGAAAAAAATTAGAGTAATTTTAAAAAATACGACTTGTTTTATATATATACTAAAAGAAATAAGCTGGTAATATTATTACCTTAGCTCTATTAGCGGTTATTCCTTGTGTCATAAATCTACAATGATATTCGTAGAATTATACTATCACAACTAATATTTTGACTTATGTAAATTCACAAACAAGTTAAATACACACACACACAAATATATATATATATATATATACATATACATATATATATACATATATATATATATATATATATATATATATATATATATATATATATACAGGCTGTCCAGTGGCAGATTTCAAAGTTTGAACAAACATAGTTTGTTCAAACTTTGAAATCGAGCGAGGTGCGAGCCATGGAACAGTGGAGTTGAGAGCACCGCGCTTTTGCCGTTGAGGGTTACATTTCGAGTGGATTTTCGCTGTCTGTAGGACGCCGTCGATTTAATAATCGTTACAGTATTCGTCGATTACGTGATGGACCATCGATCAACCTCATTCAGTCATGGGTAGCAAGGTTCAGAGCTACGGGATCAATATTAAATAGGCCCAGGCCAGGACCTACACCGTTGGTAGCCACGGATGAAAATGTCGAGCCTGTTATGGTTTCACACGTTCATCGATATTGGGAATTCCGAAATCAACTTTACAGGTAATAATGCAAAAAAAGCTCAAGTGCCATCCATATAAAATTCAAATTGTTCAAGATTTACACGATTCTGATTTTGAATTAAGAAAAACTTACGCGGAGGTGATGTTGTTGAGATTTCGTACTGCTACCCGGATGGGCAACATATTCTTAAGTGACGAAGCTCACTTTCACATTGGAGGATATGTGAATAAGCAGAACTTTCATTACTGGGATGTCCACAACCCAAGACAAATGCATCAAGAGCCTTTACAGAAAACTAAAATATCATTCTGGTGTGCCATGTCTGGCTTAGTGATCATGTGGCCAAACTGTAACTGTGAATTCGGAGAGATATGTCCAGATGTTAAATTACTTTTTCAGAGTAGAACTACAGAATAGTTCATCCTTCAACCAAAACACATGGTTCCAGCAGGACGGGGCCACAGCTCACACTGCTAATGTGTCCATGAATGCAGTGCGGCAGTTATTTCCAGAAAAAAACATATCCGGAACGGTACCGTACCGTGGCCATCTAGGTCACCCGATTTAAGCCCATGTGACTTTTTCTTATGGGGATACTTAAAATCCGTTGTTTACAAAACAAATCCGAGCACCGTGACACAACTTAAAGAAAATATTACAGCCGAAGTCAGTAGGATACCCTAGTCGCTCTGCAAACGCGTTTTTGAAAACATGCGTGCTAGACTCGAAGAGTGTGTTAGACTCGATGGCCGCCATTTGGAAAACGTAGTTTTTAAAAAATGAAATCCGCATTTGTTGTTATAAAGTTAAAATAAACCTACTTTGTATTAGAGGTGTAGTTTTTTTTTACAATTTTTCAAACATTGAAATCTGGACAGCCTGTATATATAATTTTATTTATAAAATAGTTATAATTAAATTTATATAATTATATATATATTTATATATATATATATATATTTATTTTTTTAAATTTTATATAATTATTTAATAAAGATAAAAATTGTCATTTTCGTGTAACCACAAGGATGGATAGTTTAGAATTAACAAGGGTCTTCTTGAGTAATTGTAAGGAACTTGAGCGGGTGCTTAATGTGCTCATAAGGCCCGATCGATGTCAATGCATAAGAATTTCTTCTGATGCATTGACATCGATCGGGCAGTCGACTGGCATTGAATCTTTCGCATAGCCAGTTGTACATGACCCTGTTGCGTGTAAACATGTTATCGTTCTTGTTAGCGTGATCCGTGGGAAAATCTTGTTATATTTATATATATATATATATATATATTTTTTATATTGAGAGTAAAAAGCAAAAATGGATAAGATAATTAATTTTATATAATTAATATAAAATACTTATGTCTATATCTTCTTGGAGCTTTAATACAATAAAAAGCTTCAATGTCAATGTCATCAAGAAGAAACCTAGAAATATGGCATATTTCGATACTCGCAAATAAATCAAAACCTATACACTTTAGGGTATATTTCTATAGAAAATAGCACGTTTGAATGTCACCGATATCGCAGTCTTTTTTTATCTTTATTAAATAATATTATTAGAGATTTCTCCGTATAAAATATTTTAATTATCCTAGAATAGAACATATGACTAAATATATTACAATAATCTCATTAAATTTGCAGGTAATATGAAACTTCTTTAAAGGTTCATGTTAGTTATTTGTTTATAATATATTTTCTGAAATTCTCCGTCGCCATATTGGTAGCGCTCGGTTAGTTCCGCTCTCGTTCGGATAACTTCGGTACTTCTTCTCTCGAGCGTTACACAATTTTAACGTGACAGAATGACTTAAAGGTCGCCAATGAAGGTTTATTTCAAATAAAGCTTCTTTCTTTCACCATTCTCCAAATTATATAGAACATATAATTAGAAGTATAATATCTAGGAGTACGTTTTTTAACAACCCAAGTACTAACCCAAGTACATATTAGATGTACCTTTTCCTTTACTCTTATGACTAGTCGAAAACTTAACACAAAATTATGATTAAAAACAATTTGTGATAAAACGAATTTAAAACATGACGAATACATACTTAAATAATATATTAACTCAAATTCAAAAGTAAGGGGATAGTTTTAATTTGACACTAAGATTTCATTCTATTTTATTGCTAATCAAAAATTATGTTTGGAAAAGAGACTTTTAGCTATTTTACCTAAAATTGGTCGTTCAATGTTTACATCTTTTCGTCTTCTTTTTTACAATTCAGTCATTTAAATAAATTCTGAGTTATGCAAGCTTCAATTTTCAAGTTACTATGTCGACGGGCATAAATTAGGGCAGTTAGGTAACTTTGTACGAAATAACGATATAGCTATGATTAAGTTGAAGATAGGGTATAATTTAAGGTAATATACCTTTAAAGACGTACTCAAAAATTAAAAAAAAATATTCTCATTACCGAAACTACTCAACATAAAATTATGAAGAAATTTAATTTTCATAAGTTTATGCAAAGGTTGAAGAAGAATTAAAACTAAAATCCTAAATTATAATTTTTTAAAATGTGCACCATGTTTTAATTTATGTATTGTTTACAGTATTCAATACATTTACGTCGTAAAATATTAAAATTAATTATGTTCATAAGTGGGAAAAAATGTGTAACCATCGTAGGGCGAGTTCTTCTTGACTTGACACTTGTTCTGCGTTATTCATTCATTATCATGGAGCAGATTTAAGTATGGTTATTTTTTAATAATCACAATTAAATCTGACCCAGTGCTCTACAACATAGGAAAAATACCATAAAACACAGAGTACTAGCCGACAAAAGGACAAAGCAATAATTGAATAAAATTTGTATCAAAGACTCCGGCGGTGTCGCTGAATTAAACGAGCGCTCCGCAAATTCAAACAAATAAGGATACGTATTGCAATTAGCGGACGCCGTCCGTGCCACCTACGAACCGAAACTTTTTATTAACTTTGTCATATTAGGGGCCGCTGTTATAGTGTGGTGTTTAGTTAAGATAATCGCGGGTTTTCCATTTAACACTCCACGTAAACACACGAGAAAATACTGCGCATACTTTTATTTTAAAGCGTTTAGGGGCATGTCGGAGCGACAGCTGAAAAGGGTGCAAATGGAATGAGATATAAGTAGGTGAAGTATTTGGTCAGGTGAGGTTTTACTTATTTTTGGGACCGCGTGCCCTTGTTGTAGAAAATACAAGGGTTTGATATTTTTTGTGGGAGTTTAGGAGATGTTTGTCTTCCAGTGTGTAGGTACGAAAGGAAATAAAACATTTTATATATGGTTAACAATCTTAACAAAATAAGCATTTTTAATCATGTTCCTTTTCGTAGCGTAACATAAATAATGGCTATCTTAAACATAAGCAGCAATAAGAGAAATTATTTTTTATATCTTTAGTTGATGGGGAAAAATTCAGAATAAATTCATTTGCCTGAAGTTTCTTTAAAAGGTAAGAATTTCGTACGAAGAAATACAAAGTTCTTTTAAAGTATATGACGCCGTATACCCGTCCATTACTATCAAAATAATATGGGGAGGAATCAGCATACCCGTAAAATCAATGGAAAAGTATCTTTGAAATCGATGGATATATTTCGAAGTAACTGATCGTGCCTATATATATATATATATATATATATATATATATATATATATATATGTGTGTGTGTGTGTATATATATATATATAAATATGTATATCGAAAATATTGATCTATGTTGATATATCTTAAATTAAATGAAGGCATTGGTATAAGAGCTATATTTATTACGTTGCATTATAGATGTGAATACAATTTCTTCACAATAAAATTTAAAACGTTACAAATACCTACTGTTTGATATTTTAAGATAGTTACGCAAATGGGAAATTTAAACCGGCTGGGCTTACAGGGCGGAAACTGTATTTAAAATACCATTGGGGCTATTATATTCATTTATGTAATATTATAAAGACAACATTTTTTTTACATACTTCCATATGAGACACCTTTCATGCTTAAAAGTGATTACGCTAAAGCAAATTTCCTGTTTAAATACGTTTAGCTACACAGCAGGCGTAATGAACTAGGAACAACAGTGCTGTGCAATATTCATCATGATTGATACGATTGCTCAGATATTGCGAGAAAACCGTAGTCTCGTATAACCACAAGATCGACTTGCAACTCTGCGCTCTTTTATATTCCCATAGCCCGTTTTAATGCTGATAACCTCGTCTTATTGATAATTATAATAATCTATTCCTTTTTGTCGACTATTCGCTAGTTCTTTATCCCAGTCAAACTTTTTCTTCGTAAATGATTAATTTTTCAATAATGATTAGTTTATATTTATCTTTAATTCTAGTGTTTTTTATTAATTTTTATTCATGTTATTAATTTTTTGTTGTGATTATTTTCAATCTTTTTATACATTTTCTTTTAAATAATAATATTTTATCAACATTTTTTGAATCAATTTAAATTCATAATGTTAATTTAATGTTCCTTTTTTTAAACTTAAATAAATATTGAAGTTAACTTTGTAGAGATACATATTGAACCTAAACTAGTATTTCGATATGCAAAAGCTAGTACATAAATCTTCCTAGCAAAATTGTTGAGTTTGTAAACAAAGACACGTTTTGTTTAAATTTATTCGTGTGAATATTTTTTATCTTGTTAGAGCTAATTTAATCGACATAAAACATATTTACAAGAGATCAAATAAAGTTATATAATAAAGAATAAAAACGATAATTCATAAATTTGGCGTTAAAGAATATAAAAAAAATCCTTTTAAATACAAATGGAACTTGAAAGATATGTATTACTTCTATTGAATCATTTACAGATATTAAAATTCATTTTACTGTAAAAATATATTGCCTAGTGTACCTTTTATAAGCGTAATATGTTGTAAGTTTCGTAAAATATTACGGTTTTTCAATAATTGTTAAGTAGGCTTCCAGAAACTCTGCTGTTTTTAAAGCTTAAGGTTCTGTAATTTCGCAGAAGTAGTCACAGACCTTTTTGTGTAATTTCTAGAGATAAACTACTCAAAATTATAATTTTATTTTATTTTCGTAACTATAATTTTTAAATGATAGTATTACCCAGTATATGCAAACAAAATTGAAATTTTTCAGTTACTCGATTTGCCCCATTTAAAATTTGTAAATAAATATTTATAAGGTATTGTTTTATACATCAGATAATTTCTGGTTGCTCAGTACAGCTTGTAAAAAAGAATGTGGCTATTATTCCTTCACTGTATCAAACTAGTGGAAAATATTAAATAACTATGTAACGATTCTCAACCGCCTCTGCAAACATCACTGCCAAAGTTGCGGTTCTGATAAAAATAATTAGTTACTATTTCATTTATGATGCTATTCATGACTATTTCATTTATGATGCTAGGAGTTATGTAATGATATGAGAAGTGTACAGCTTTGGGACATTTGTAATGCTGGAAAGCTCACCATTTTCCGTCCTTTACCTTCAACAAGGTAAATTATCATTCCCTTCTTGATCTTTCAATTATATCCTCCTCCAAAAGTGTATGTTTTTACGGCCAATTTCCAGCTCCTGGGTTCTCACACCGTGACGTAATTTACCTGCCCTATAAGTTGCCTAGTCCTTAGCCATCTCTTAATATTTCCAATTTTCGTAGCTTTGTCATTATTAATTTGTATTGTTTGCTTGAGGATGCCAAGCTCATTGATTGGTTAAGTATTTTAACCATGGGAACGGTTCATGAAAGAGTTGTTGAATTTAACAACTGTATCATCAAGTTGTTTGATAAGCATGTATCCCTTAAATCAGTAAAAATTAAAAGAGAGGCAGTCCCATGGCTTAAACTCCATCAAAAAAGATATTTGTGCAGTCGAGCCAAAGTCAGATATAAAGCGAACACCAGTCCTTCAATATGGGAGACATTTAGAGCACTTAGGAACATATGTACACAAATGTGTAGGGATGCTAAAAAGCATTACATCTCCACTCCTTACACAAATGCTCTTCCTTAAACATTTGGAAGTTCCTTGGCATTCAAAGAGTTGGTAATTCTCATACTGATGGGTATTGCTAGCTTGACCTTAATACTTTGAACTCTTTCTTTGCTAAGCTATGTTTTTATGTTCTATATTACTTGATCCAACTATTAAGTCCGAAACATTAAAGATAATGCATTCTCTCCGTTCTAACCACGAATTCACATTTAATAATATCTGTGATATGGATGTTAACATCAATCTTCTGGCGATAAAAACCAATTCTATGGGATGCGATGGCCTAAGTATTAAAGTCCTTAAGCTTATATTAGATATTATAAACCCTGTTATTACTGACATATTTAACACATCTCTGAGAATTGCCACTTTCCCTTCTGGATAGAAGAAAATGTATATAATACCCTTACCAAAGATACCGTCGCCTGTAAATCCTAAAGACTCTCGACCCGTTTCCATACTACCACTTCTATCGAAAGTCTTTGAGCGCATAGTCCATGCCCAACTTGTTCGATATCTTAATGTTTGCAAATATCTAAATCCACTTCAATTTAGTTTCTAAACCGGCCATTGTACCTCAACATAATTAGTGAAAATTACTGATGATGTACGTTTAGTCATGAATAACACTCAACTCACTTGTACTCCTTGGCTTTAGCAGTGCATTTAACTCCGTTGACTTTTGATATTTTGCTAACTTGTCTGAAATCTTTGAATATATCTTGATGTCTTCAGATGCGTCGATAATCTATGAAGTCTTTAGATACGTTATTTGGATTGACGGATTTATCAGCTGGTGTGCTTCAAGGAGGGGTTCTTTCTCCACCTATTTTTTTTTCAATATTCATTGGCGTGGTTGTTGGAAATATATATAGTAATGGGTTGTTGGAAATATATATATATATAGTTGGGCATTATTTGTAAACTGATGATTTACAAATAATGCCCAACTTATGGAAACTCTATATCGACCACTGTCAATTCACTCAATGAAGATCTGTCTTTAATCGGTCAGTGGGCTTATAAAATGAGTCTGTTGGTTAATCCAATTAAATATTAAGCTATCATAATTGGCAGCCAAAATGCCTTCTAAAATTAGGCAATCAGATCTGATACACCAATTCCATTTATGTCAACTAATAAAGACTTGGATCTGCTAATCGATCAAAATCTTAGCTTGCAACCTCAAGTAAATGATGTTAGTCGTCGTATCTTCAGCAGAATACTGCGTGAAATTAACTCCCAAAATGAAAATGCGACTTTTTATGTCACGTCTATATTGAGCCAATGTAATCTCTGTGTTACATCTAAATTTTAGAGTGGAATACTTTTCGAGAAAATCGGCGGTGATAAACGGACAGATGAACATCGATTCCATTAGCGTTCCATTTTGTCAGTTTTATAACGGAACATCAACAATTTAATTTTCTTTACATAAATAGGCTTCAAATTTGATACACACAATCACTAAACCTTCCCATTCATTTTCGAGTAGCAAAAACCTTTTATGTTTTATTTTCTCTAATAAATATATATATATATATATATATATATATATATATGTATGTTTATATATATATATACTTATATATATGTTTTTATATATATATATATGAATATACTTTATTAAGAAATTGTGCATTTGATTTGTACGATATATATAATATAATATAACATAAATTAATCCTTTATAAAGTTTCTATTAGCTATTTATAAATAGCGTTCTTTTATTTATGAACGATGAATTTCACAGAACTTATTCCTCTCACCATTCTGAACGTAAGATATTTATAATGAACGAGCAAACTCCGACCGTTTTTCAGATACCGGAAAAATAAAATTCTATAAACTACCAGGGAACCCCTTTTGAAAATTTAGTATCACTAATAATATCAGGTGACGATTTTCCGCAATTGACATAATTCTGAAGAAGAAAAAATTTGGAAAATAAATTTAATAAAAAAATGTTCAAAATATTTAATGTTTTCATTCCTTTATTGTTCAAGATAATGTCGTCGAACAGCCCTGTAAATTTACGTCGTAAACAATAATAAACCTGTATAATACAATCAGAAAACATCCTTCATATTTAAATTTCATTAAAAATCTAATTGTTTTCACTTAATGTATTTTATTTCTACTTTTGCATTCTTTACAAACTTTTGGAATGTAAGCGCCTATACAATCGATAATTTTTGAACAGTATGAATGCGAAAAAATTGTTTCTAATATACTGTTCCTAATTAAAAATGTTTTCTTAACAATATATGGAACATCAAATCGAAATTTCCAAAGTATTCATATTTTCAACTGGCGTTCATTGGCTTTACTCTTTTTTAACAATACACCCCGTTCAAACAATACTCCTAACTTGCAAGTGATAAAAAAAATGTATGCAATCTACAAAGGCTGAATAATATTCTCTTTCTACAATCATGCTGCTTAAAATTTTCTTTACATAATATAATAAATGTATTTACCCTTAATATTTTGTAACAAGTTCCCATTATTCAATATGCTTGGCCATGGTATTCCATTAACATTCCCAAAAGGACACTAATGGAGTACCACGCGGCCTTCTTAACGCAGACAAATAATATAATATCTCGACATATAATTGTGAATGAATGGCGGTGACAGAGTTCAGATAAGGATATTTTTCACTCATGCAGGCGTACCGCATCCTCTCGCGACCCTCCGTGCCGCTGACAGGATAAAAAATGTTCGTGGAAGACATGAGTCAAAGCTCACAAATGATGTAAAAAATTTCGAGCTGTTTTTATTGCTGTCCCCTTTTTGCGTTTATACGGACATAAGTAAAACGGACTTTCATTAAGATGACAGAGTGCTTATTTTATAGTGGTGTTATTAGTGAAATGAAATTATCTACGGTAGGACGGTAACACAGTGATTATCCAATATGAAGTTTTTCATTGATTTTCTTGATTCTAGCTTTTACCTATTAAAATGTTTACATCTTAATATCATAATCCATATAAATGTAATATTGAGTAGTAGTCGTTTATAATATCAGTTTTCTTGGCTTAATTTTACCCTTTCGGTACAAATAACATGTATGAATACCCATTTATTATGAAGACTTTTATCTTCTAATTTTCTCAAATTGAGACACCACTAAAGTACAACTCTTTCTGGAATTTGAAATAAATCTCATACGATAGCTGAAAATTTGTTTTGGTATTTTTAAAACCAATTACCGGGATTGATGATGAACACTGCTTTTTGAATTAAAAATATGATGTGATGGCCGAATATAAGGTAGTTATTTGATGTCAATTTCTTTTAAGTACGATAGAAAATATATCCCCTTTCCCATTTTAGTACTAGCAGTAGTTTTAATGAAATTAAAAGATTATGTCATGAAACCATTCCATGGTTGCATGTATGTTCAATAATTTTCTTCCTTAAATAATTTTCTTTCATAACATATTCATTATCGATATACTTTGCAAATACTCTATAATATATTTATAAAAACCTGGATTGTTTCGGAACCGGTCCTGTGTCTCGTAAGTTGTCATCTCATACTCCACAAATGTACATGGGTTTTTGACCATCTACTTATTGTATATATGTGATCAGTTATTATAAAATAATTTTCTAAGAGAAAGTCATATTCTTGTATACTTTGCAGTTTTATTAAGATATAACGATGCTAATAAACACTTTTTTCGATTTAGTGAACGTACATCTCTTAAAATATCTCATAAAGGTCAAAAATACTCACAGATAATTAAAATTAGCGATTACTTATGATTTTATGAAAGTTGATCTAATATTCAATCCAAAATTAAGTACGTCACTTATGGAAAAACTATTAAAATACACTATATAACTAGATTTTACTTTCAACACTATTGGCGTAGAAGTTGTGTAATTGAACTTTAAGGTCTTTCTGATCGTCGCTATCACGCGGCTATCAGAGAGACCTTAAAGTTTAATTACATCGCTATCAAGTACCGTCGCTATAACGCGGTCTATAGCCCCATATCATACCGTCTATGGTCTCATTTTCTATATTCTGTCAAATATCTCAGACACAACTACGTTTCAGGATAATATACTATCCGATAGTGAAAAATTTATCAAAATCCTTCTAGTAGAATAAAAGTTATATACATATAGAGATAACCACGGGAAAAAGACAGGTAACCGTAAGTTGCTGATAGAATTGAGAAAATTTAAAAGTAGTTTGCATATGATAGGAAATTAATCTCTTTCTTTTGCTAAAAAAATTTAGAAATGGTTTAATATATTCAGAGATTATCTCCTGCAAACATACGAGCTTGCAAACCCACCAAAGTTCCATCTTTATAAATTTTTTATTACTTAAGACACATAAATAAAAAACTTCCTTTTAATTCTTTAGGAAGAATGAAGTTAAAATTCGGCACTCACTGAATAAGACGTTGTTTGAAAGAAGAGAGAATTACGTACTAAAATGAGCAAGTTATCTTCCTTATTCGAACAGGCAAATTTACCTAAATTTACATTTATGTACAAAACACACTCCTTAAATAAATTATATGACTTTTATTTGACATACAACCTCAGAGGACACTCTATTTTTGAAGCATTGATTGCCTTTCAATTCTGAAAATGATTCCTCATTCAATTAATCTAATATTCCGAATTGACCAATTGAATAGATAATAGCAGACTTAACCTCTTTTAATAATACATAACTAGACTTCAATTGATGTGCGTCTAACGATGACCCTATAAACGGTTCACTACCGCCGCTAGCCTTGACGAAGTGTGTGTTGTTCTTTAGGCTCCATAATGTATTTACGCCAGAAAAAATCCTCTTCGCTTAGCTCTAACATGACACGGGAACGCCATTACAAAAGCGGGACGTTGTATTGTTGCGCTATTGTTAGGTTTCACTATATTTTTGATATAGTACTGTACTTTTATGAACTTTGTACACTTGTCGCTGTAACAAGTCGCATGTCATAAATATGGTAATATTGAAAGCTGTTAATTGTCGTATGTGCAGATAATACTATTTAATTTTTAAGCATGAAAGAAATCATCTATTATATTTTAATTGGAAAATATGAAAGTTTTATATTCACCCGGTCAAGGAAGAAGGGCGGTTATGATATTTCTGGCGTTTTCAGGATTTCATAACTCAACAGTAAAAAAACCGGACCCCTATAACATACTCACGTGGCGTAGAAATTAGAATTATTAGCGTAATAATACATCATATAACCTCGCAGACATGTCAAGAGTTTACAATATAAAAATTTCGTAAGCAATATATTGTAAGGGACAAAGAAAATATTCGAGTGTTATTTTTTCAATTTCATATATCGTGTGAGATATCAAAAAAATAGAACCACTTGTAAATACTCCAAAAATATTCTTCACAGAATTTTATATGAGTTCTTTTTAGAGACATTACTGGAAATGTCCACCAACATTTTTTAAGCAACAGTTGAACATAGAAATTTGATATTTGATATAGATGCAATTAAACTGGATCTATTTCAATAGTTAGAAATCAAAAATATTCAAGTCCAAATTTTAGAGAAAAGTAAGTTACCGAATTTTTTATTTAATGTAGAGCGTAATATTTTTTCAGGATTTTATGTTAACTAATTCCAGACCTGTTATTGAAAATATCAAAAAAACTTTTCCCCATCCCTCTCGTTGGAACCACTAAACTCAAAATTGTGGAAAAAAGCATCATTAAAAGTTTGTCCAACGTTTACCGGAAAAATATAAAAATATTTAAAATAGTGTACATTTTAATTCTAAAGGTCTCCTATTAGAAGACTCTTGTATAACATTGGGAGGTGGACTTGAATTTTTTTTATAATCTAAAGTTATGATATATCTTTTGAATAACATAAACCTTTCTTTGTATCTTTTTTTATTTTTTTGGACGAAATAATGGTTTGAGAGGAACACAAACCTTCCCAAATTAAACATTATTTTTGTTTAATTTAATCGTGTATAATTTTGACAGTCCTAATATACAAGTAGCTAGAATATCTGCGTTTTATCATAAATATCCTAAATTCAAACAACACGTCGAAATATTAACCTATAATACTTTGTAAGATACGAACAATACTACAAAAAATAAAAATAAATACCTTCTACCCAAATAAGACTGTTTAAATTAAAAAAGTATTTACTTCTTTATCAAAACAAATATATTTCTGTATATTTTATCAATTATTATTTCCTTTTATATAACTTTACGTTTTATCTACAGTTTTTATTGATATATAACAGAATATTTTGAGTTGTCCATTTTAGTCTCAATAATTGTAATATCTTTTTCAATTTCGGGACAATTCACTTTGAATATTATTCATGAAGAGGAAAAATATCCACAAATTTATACACGTAGCTGATTTGCCAAGTTTTGGGTAATTTCTCTGGTTAGGAGAAATTGTAAAATGAAGACCAAATTTGAAATATTATGGTTGGTCGTACAAGACAGACATATAATGTACGCCCATATTATTAATTCAAATATTTTACGGGGTGACTATATTCATATCTAACAAGTATTAAATCAAATTATACTTTTGCCTAATGTTAATTTTAATATCGCAACGTAATCTGGTAGCAGTTTCAGAGTTTCATAATAACATTTTTGTTGTATCACTCGACCTTTGACAAAAAACTTAATATTGCTTGTAATCCGACAATTCACCAAACAGACGTCATTTAAGTGATTGCATAATTTATTGTTTCTAAGTATTTGAGTAATAAGCTTATAATGAGTCAAAATAGGGTTTGAATCGGAGCTTCCTCTAAGTATAGTTTATTCAACTAATTCTAACTCATTTTTTAATTAAACGTAACATCAGAATTAGACGTTTTAGAATATCCTTCACTAATATATTATTTAGGCCTATTGCATTCAAAGCAGTATTGTTTATCTTAGTCTATTACTCTTTACTGAAGCAGTTGGCTTTCGAATATTTGAGCTTAGCCGTACAAGTAACTTTTAGTTACAAGTAATTCAGTATTTGTTATCACGCTTCAATGAGTATATAAAAACATTGTCTAAAATGTTAACAACTAGCTTGTAAGTGGTTTGAAAGCATGCATAAGTCCATTCGATTTAGTGCTTTTTTCCTTGAGAGTAGCTACCGCGCGACGAGATACTCTTTATTTATTGTCCTCAATATTAAACCTGTAACGTGCTGCTCCGCGCCTGTATTACTTTACTTCTCGTTATTGGATGCTGATATTAGCTTAGGAGATGTTTGTGTTTGCTCTCAGATTTCTTCACTTTATTGAAGGTGAATGACGGTATTGAGACTCTAGCAATGCAAAACTGGTGGAGTAAATTTTTTAATCTTATCCCCGCTATATATGTAGCTGTTTTCACCGATTTTAATAAAGGGAATTTCAAGCTAAGCTAATTTAAAACAGGCTAACAGTATTATACCGTTTTGGGTTTCCGTAAACAAATGGAACACTTACAACAAATGGAACACTTACAACATCTCTCATGTATTTGTCTGCCCATTTACCATGGTCTGTTCATTAAGAAACTGGTTAACATACAAACTCAAAATTTGGTTGCACTCAAAAATTTGGGTGGTGCGGGTTGTTGTTTGTTTGGGTTCGAATTCATTTTTTAATTTTATGGTATCATTGTAAACAGTTAGTAATAATGGACTTAAATATTTCTTTCTCATTTGTGTGTATGTATACATATATGTGTATGTATATAAATATACGAGTATATATATATATATATATATATATATATAAATATTATATAAATAAATATATATATATATATATATATATATATATACACTCGTATACTTCTATTGGGCAAATGGTGGATTTTCAAAAAAATGATTCCTTCCACCATTCTGAAAGTAAACTGTTTGTAGGGAATGTAGGAAAACACAACCGCTTCTTAGATAGCCATCAAATTTGAAATTTTTAAAAATTCAATTTTTTTCGTAGCATTTCTTTGATGCATAATATATCAAATCCGACTACTCCAAGGAAAATATAATCTTATAAACTACCAGCAAAACCCTATGTCTAAATATAAATTTAGTATCACCAATTAGATCAACTGAGGATTTTCCGTAATTGAAATTATTCTGAATAAAAGAAAATTAAAAAATGAGTTTGTTAAAAGAATTTCAAAATAGTTTTTTCCCTCCATTTTATTTTTTTGATTGATATGCTAAATCACCGATGTAAAGAATAATGCACATATAATACAATCAACAGAGCTCCTTTGTAACTAAATTTCAAGGTAGTGAAATAAATTGAAAGTGCAAGGACCCCTTTTTTCTTTAGATAATTAGAAGGAATTTGTTCCGCGTTTACTGCTTCTCATTACAATTTTTTTCATTAAGGTATTAAATTTCATTAAAGTATTTAATATTCTAATTCTCTCAAATCCTGAAAGTGATAAAAAGAGATTTATTCAATTCACAAGCGTTAAATAAAATTTATTCTCTGCAATCACATAGCTATATATCTTCTTTCTCTTATGTCAGAAATACATTATGATATATATATATATATATATTTTTTTTCTTTTTTTTTTTTTAAAGTTCCCATTATTCAATATGCTAGGCCATAGTATTCCATTAACATTCCCAAAAGGACGCTAATTGAGTACATCATCGTCTCTTCAACGCAGACAATTAGTTGAATATCTCCACTTATAATTGTGAATGAATGGCGGCGACAGAATTCAGATAAGGATATTTTGTACTTGCATAGAAAGCGCCCCGCATCCTCTCGCGACCCTCTGTGCCGCTGACAGGATAAAAGATGACCATGAAAGACACGACTCAAAGCTCACAATTGATGTAAAACTTGCGAGCTGTTTTTACTGCCTCCTCTTTTTGTATTTATATGGACATTAGTAAAATTGTCTTTCATAAGGATGAGGAATACATATTTTGTAGTAGTGATATTTGTGAAGTGAAACTATCTGCTGTATAACACTAATACAGTGATTGCCGAATGAGAATATTTTCCATAGATTTTCTTGATTCTACCTCTTACCTACTAAAATTTGTACACCTTAATATTTTAATATATCTAAGCGTAATGTTGAGAGGCAGCTATTTATAATTTCACTCCTTCTTGACTAAGTTTTTTCTCTTTTATTATGAAGATCCTTATCTCCTAATTGTCTTAAACAGAGACAACACTATACTACCGCTCCTCCTGGCATTCGAAATAAGTTTGAAACGACAGATCACTAAAAATTAATCTTGATATTTTCAAAATCAATCACTGGTACCAGTAGCTACCTGTACACCGATTTTGTGAATTAAAAATAGGATGTGAAGGCGCAATACCAGATAATTATTTGATGTTTATCATATGTATTACAGAAAATATCCATCTTTTTGCCATTTTGGTTCTGGCAGTAATTACAGATAATATTTTAATTGAAGTAAAACATTATGCTTTGAAAAAGAAAATGGTGCAAGGTACTTTTTATATAATTTTTTACACATTCTATCTTTGATACACTTTTGCTAGTATTTGATACCATATTTACAAAAAGCTGGGTTATCTCAGAACGGCTCGTGTGTCCCGTAAGGAGGATCTCATACCCCACAAGTTTACAGGGTTTATTGAAGGTCTAGTAGTATATATATATATATATATATATATATATATATATATATATATATATCTGGACTGTTAATATATAATCATTATTTAAGTTAAAGTAATAATCTTGTACCATTTACTGTTACTGATGATAATTAATTATACTTAAAGAAAATGAAAATTATGAACTATTTATAATTTTAAGAAAGTTGTTGTAATATTCATTAAAAAATGAAGGTATATTTATGAAGAAACAAATGGCATGTAACCAGCTTTTGTTTGCAACACCACCCGCGTGGAAATGCTATAGATAAACTTTGGGCTTTCTCTCTCTGATAGAATGGCTTCTCCCTTTATGATAAAATGGCATGCAAGTACCACTGCTA
This sequence comes from Druceiella hillmani, assembly GCA_039881145.1. Classification (NCBI taxonomy): domain Eukaryota; kingdom Metazoa; phylum Arthropoda; class Insecta; order Lepidoptera; family Hepialidae; genus Druceiella; species Druceiella hillmani. The sequence continues at coordinate 1,418,143 of JAYKKI010000095.1, read as the reverse complement.
ACATATCATCCATAGTGCTTCTGATTAACCCATTTTTACGTAACTCTGTAATCCGAAAACCTAAACTGTTATCTCAGACAAAACATCCTTTCGGATTAAATGTCCTACTCGATAGTAAAAAACTCATCAAAACCTATCTAGTAGAACACAAGTTCTACACAAACATAGGAAAAGACAGGGAAAAGAAAGACAAAAAAAGAAATAGGACAGACAGAATTGAGAAAATTTAACGGTATGAATTTAAAGGTCTGCATGTGTTAGGGAATTAAGACCTATCGTGTAGAGAAAGAATTCTGGAAACGGTTGAATATATTCTGCGATTATCTCCAATAAACATACCAACTTGCAAACCCAAGAGCATTCCATCTTCATATTTTTTTATTAACTTAAATGCATAAGTAAACATTTTACTTTTAATTGTTTAGGTAGAATGAGTTTAAGATTCGTCGATGAGTGGACGAGATGTTGTTTGACAGAAAGTAGAATTACGTACTAAAATGAAAGAAGAGAACAATACACAAACTGGCAAATATCCCTCAATTTACTTTTCGTGTGTAGAACATATTTCTTAAATAAACTATGTGACCTTTATTCGACATGCAACCTCAAAGACCACTCTAATAAGGAAATGCCTATTTACTTGATTGCCTGCCAGTACGGGAAACTATTCCTTATTCAATTACTCTATTATTCCGTAATTGGCCAATTGGATCGATAATAGCAGACATAACGTCTTTTAATAATAAATAACTACAACCTCAATCGATGTGCTTCTGACGATGATCCTATAGATCTACACGTTTCACTATCGCAGCTAGTTTTGTAGGAGTGTGTGTTGTTCTTTGAGCTCCTTAACGTATTCACGCCAGAGGAAACCCTCTTCGTTTAGTTCAAGCCACGCCACGAGAACGCCATTATACAAGCGAGACGTTGCTTTGTTGCGCTATTGTTATGTTACACAATATTGTTGATACAATACAGTACTTTTATAAGCTTTAGATACTTGTCGCTCTAACAAGTTGCATGTCATAAATATGATGATTTTAAAAGCTGGTAATTGTTGTATGCGCGAATAAATACTGTTTAGTTTTCAAGCATAAAAGAAGTCTTCCATTGTATTTTAATTGGAAAATGTGAAAGTTATATACCCATCCTGTCAAGGTTATGATATTTTTGATATTTTTTGGATTTCATACACCAAAAGAGGAATAAGGGCATATATAAAATCATGTGATGTGTTCGTTCATCTGAAACTGTTTGGCATAGGGAATCAAAATTTTGGCGTAAGGCTACGATGTATTAATTCACAAATACGTCAATAGTTTACAATAAACAATTATCGTAAGCAAATTTTTCGAAGGGGCCAATAAAGTATTCAGTTTTTTTTAGTTCATATATTGTATGGTAGATCAGAAAACTCGAAAATTTTGTAAAAATTTCCAAACTCTCATCGCAGAATTTTAATATAAGTGTTTCTAGAGACCTTATTGAAAATATCCACAAAAGTTTTCTAAGCGATAATTTAACATGGTAACTTGAAATTTGTTACATTGGTAATAAAAAATTAACCTGCAGGTAAATTTTGTATTATCAATATGACGAATGAAAAACATTCACGTTCAAATTTTAGAGTGGAAAAGCAACTTAAAATATTTTTTTAGTTCGTGTTAAGCATATAATATCAATTAAATGGTTAAGTCACAGCAATTAAAAAACGTTTTTTCACAATCATATGTTAAATAGTATTAGAGGTGTTGTGGAAAATATTAAAAAATGAGTTCCTCTATTCCTATCGCCAGAACTACTAAAGTCAAAATTATGAAAAAAGAATACTATGTCAAAATTTTAAGTTTATCTAATATTTTCTGGAAAAATACGGCTTTGATTCTGTATCTGACTTTTTGAAAAATTCACGATATACTATGCAATGTTCTCACAAGATGAAAAATAATAATATTTTTTCAGGATTTTATATTAACTAATTCCAGACCTGTTATTGAAAATATCTAAAAAATGTTTCCCCATCCTTATCGTTGGAACCACTAAACTCAAAATTGTGGAAAATAGCATCATTAAAAGTTTGTCCAACGTTTGCCGGAAGAATATAACAATATTTAAAATAGTGTACATTTTAATTCTAAAGGTCTCCTATTAGGAGACCCTTGTAAAACATAGGGAGGTGGAGTTGAATTTTTTTTTAATCCAAGGTTATGATATATCTTTTGATTAACATAAAGCCTTCTTTGTTTCTTTTTTTAATTTTTGGACGAAATAATGGTTTGAGAGGCCCACAAATCTTCCCAAATTAAACATTATTTTTGTTTAATTTGACACGATTAAATTAATTTTGACAGTCCTAATATACAAGTAGCTAGAATATCTGCGTTTTATAATAAATATCCTAAACTCAAACAACATGTTCAAATATTAACCTATAATACTTTGTAAGATACGAACAATACTACAAAAAATAAAAATAAATACCTTCTACCAAAATAAGACTGTTTAAATTAAAAAAGTATTTACTTCTTTATCAAAACAAATATATTTCTGTATATTTTATCAATTATTATTTCCTTTTATATAACTTTACGTTTTATCTACAGTTTTTATTGATATATAACAGAATATTTTGAGTTGTCCATTTTAGTCTCAATAATTGTAATATCTTTTTCAATTTCGGGAAAATTCACTTTGAATATTATTCATGAAGAGGAAAAATATCCACAAATTTATACACGTAGCTGATTTGACAAGTTTTGGGTAATTTCTCTGGTTAGGAGAAATTGTAAAATGAAGACCAATTTGAAATATTATGGTTGGTCGTACAAGACAGACATATAATGTACGCCCATATTAATAATTCAAATATTTTACGGGGCGACTATATTCATATCTAACAAGTATTAAATCAAATTATACTTTTGCCTAATGTTAATTTTAATATCGCAACGTAATCTGGTAGCAGTTTCAGAGTTTCATAATAACATTTTTGTTGTATCACTCGACCTTTGACAAAAAACTTAATATTGCTTGTAATCCGACAATTCACCAAACAGATATCATTTAAGTGATTGCATAATTTATTGTTTCTAAGTATTTGAGTAAAAAGCGTACAGCGAGTGAAAATATAGTTTGAATCG